>KN478793.1:0-30511 GCA_000787095.1 Periophthalmodon schlosseri
TTAGAACAGATCAGAAAATAATGTAATTGCAATTGAGGTAATCTGTAATACATTTAAAGCTTTAAAGTCGCACTGTGTAATTTTTCTAGAGGACGTCCGCTACGTGCTTGTCTCCATGGAGATGTTACTGCTTTGCCTGGAAAGTTCCACAGTTTCGTATTAAACTTATCTATCCTGCATTTAATCAGTTACAGCAGTTTTTATTGGCACGAAATATCTAGTAAAACACGTAACGTTTCAACAGAACTGACCCGTAACCTGGCCTAGTGACGTCACCTGCTTTGTCTCCACGGTAACAGATACGTTTAATGGTATAGTGCGGAACATTCCAGGCATCTCCGTCAGGAAAGTTACCTAGTGCGGCTTTAAAACACGTTGTTATATTCCTGTTACATGCGACATTCTGAGGGCTTTTTCCCAGTCAAAAGATATTATGATTTTATTTTAAAGCGTTTACAGCGTTTTCTGAGTTCTTCTCTCAAACTGAAAACACTCTGTTCCACCTTGTGATGTCACGTGGTAATACAGGAAGTGCTCCGCTGTGTTTTTAAACCCCACACACCTTCACTAGAATCATTTGGATGATTTCAGCCTTGAAATTGCCAATCTCTACTGAACTAAAATGTAGCTGTTAACTTGAAAACTACCGCTTTGTGACATCACAAGGTGGAACGGAGCATTTTGAGGTTTGGGGACGTAGACAGACTAATAATAAAGTGTTACTCAAACACGCGTGAATGAAACGAAACACAACCCCAGGTGTGTTTTTGAGGAGGTAACGAGAAACACAACCCAGGTGTGTTTTTGAGGAGGTAACGACGTTCTAACACGGCTTAAACCTCACAAAAGTCAATTCTGCGTAATGAAGGACCTTTAAATTGTTAATTGCCATGGCAACAGTCCTAATCCCTCATCATTCAGAAACCCGCTGATTCTGGGACACAGCGAGCCTCATAATATGAAGTAATCCCTCGTACAACACGCCGGATTTAAGGTTACGGTCCAAACGGAGGAGATACAGACGTCTTATTTAGCGTCTGGTTAAATATTCACTGAAGTATCTGTTTGGCGGAGGATTCATGGCGGAGGCCGGAGCAGGGCTGCAGTTCCACGGCTGTGACCACAACCTAAAAATGGTCCCCCTCTCCTGCTGCGTTAGCATAACTGCGCTCACATGACAGGCCGGCGCTAAAGCTCCGCGTACCTATAAAACATAACTTTACGGGTTTGAACAGTAACAGCTTCTGACAGGCGCAGCGGGGGCGATAATGAAATTAATATAGATTTTTTTATTCTCCGGGTTTTGGCCGTTCACCAGAAAACGGCTGAAACGTGGTGTAAATGTCGTATTTGTGAATGATTTGGTTGAGGTTCAAAAACGGAATGTAAAATTAAACCCCAAAATTACAGCTGTTTGGAAGAGCGCACGCTGCAAGTTTCTGTTTCTTTTTATTTTCTCCATGGAGATGTTATTAGCTTTGCCGGGAATGTTCCACAGTTTGGCATTAAACCCTGAGAAAACACGCATCTTATTGTGGGCTTAACTCTCCACAGACCTGACCTGTAACTTCCGTGGAAAAAGATCAATTTAATGCCATATTGTGGCAGGTGGCGGACATTCCTCTAGAAAAGTTACGCAGTGGACCTTTAAAAATAACGTTTTCAGTATTATTTTGTAGATCAGTGTTTTCAAATTGCGGTGCACGGGCTTCTTCTGGTCCTTTTTGACCCTCCTTTGGTCCAGGCAGGCACATTTGTAAAGTGTTTAAGATGTTGTCAGTGACATCCACGCACAGCTCCCTGTCACTGTCTGATCTGTCAGGATTTAGTGATTGTCTCTGTCGTCCAGGTGCGATCCACAGCAAAAGAAAAATTCAGTTCTCTAACTATTTTGGAATGTCGGGTGTGTTATTGTTATTTGAAATCAGATATATTTTTTCGTATTATTGTTATTTGAAATCAGACGTATATTGCCGTGTCTCAATTCAAAGGCTGCACCCTTCGAAGTACCGTTCGAAGGAACCGGCCGACGAAGGCTGCTCCTCCGTGTGGCCTCCGTCGACCGCAAAGGCCGCGCCGAAATGGGACAGGCCTACGCCCCGGAGAGTACGTCAACCGCTGCCTGTGCGCTTACGTTACGTCGCTTACGTTACCGTCGCTTACTTACATCATCTACCAACTGTGACAGCTGCTGAATAATGAGCTACCGTAGTTTCTGGAGTATAAGTCGCACCACCCAAAAAAAATTTAAATAATGAAGAAAAAAACATATATTTCACATATAAATCGAATCTGAGTATAAGTCACACCCCCGTCCAAACTATGAAAAAAAGTGCGACTTATAGTCCAGAAAATACGGTATACGTTTAAAATGGTCTCCGAAATAATAAGTTTCATTTTTATTATTTATTATTTTTATTTAAAAGCGTATTCCGAACCGGACGACAAATCAGTAGCGGCCGCGGACTCCGTTTTCTCCCGTAGAAGACGTCGCGCGCGGTTCATGATGGGATACAGAAGTGCGCGAAGTCCGCTCGGGCGCGCGCTTCGTTCGCGGCCGATCTCCGTGGAAACGCAGGGCACGTTTGTCGGCGCGAAGTCGCTCGGGCGCGCGCTTCGTTCGCGGCCGATCTCCGTGGAAACGCAGGGCACGTTTGTCGGCCGCGGTCGTGGGGCGCGTGGAATGGGACGGGCCTCGTCGCGGCGGAAGTGACGTAAGCGGCCTTCAAACGCAGCCGACGAAGTGTTCAAGTGTTCGAGAAGTGTTGAATTGGGACAAGACACATATTTGTATTGTTATTTGAAATCAGAGGTGTATATTATGAGAGATGTGCAACTTTCTCTGAGGAATATCGGTTGGAGCGCCTCAGAGTTTGTGATTCTTGTTGAACAGCAAACTTTCTGAACTCGGACTGAGCCTGTGCCGTTACTACCACATCACCCAGAACGACACGACGCAGTGATACGACGTACGACGTTACACAACAAGACAAATCAGGGTCAAAACTAAATCATAATTTTAATGGATGTAATTCGAAAATCGCAAAGGCTGCAACGTATGAAGCGCCACAATTTCCTCCAGAAACAACGATATCTCCTGTGTTATTCTACATAAAACATCTAACCCTGTAGTTTAGATCTGCACAAACATGTTCCAAAATGTGATTCTTGCATTAATTTGTCTGTCATATTTCAGTCTTTTGGTCAATCCTCGGACGCTTTTAAAAAGTGAACTTTGAACAGAATCTTACTGTCAAAACATAAATCGCAAATCGAGTCGGAACACTTGTCAGAAAACTTGGAATTCCGTGTTTTTCCCAAATCGTTCAGCTCTTCTACATAACAGGTTTTGTAGAGTAAAGCGTTGGGCAGTTAGTTTGTGACCGGCCTGTAGAAAGTGTCCCGGCTTTATGTTGGGACCTGCTCTTCAGGTGATCCATGTTTTTTCTCTCAGGCTCCGATCTCTTTGTGTCGGTAACAGCAGATGGGGCTGCAGCTCTGCGACACCACCACACACCACCACACACCACCACACACCACCACACACCACCACACACCACCACACTGCAAAAACACCAGACTCAGAGGAGAGACCATCACTGGGATTCAGAATGTTAATACAGATTTGAGTCATTTTGACAAGTTTTATACAACTATTTTGGTTTTTTTTTTGTTTCTAAGACTAGATTTCTGGATTTGTTGCAAGACATTTGACTGGTTTCAATGAATTTTATTATTTTTCTATTGAGTATTTTTGTGACTTTTTAGTTTATTGTTTGAAGTGAAAATTTCATGCTCCACTAATAATGTTTATTTTTATTTTTTTTATTATAAACTTTCAGTCAAAAATATTAAAAAACTAGTAAAATTTGTATTATTTATTATTATTTTATTTTTATTTTTAAAGAAACCGTATGTAGGATTTTGATTTTAAATTTCATAAACATCTCTCTGTGTCCTCAAATATGAGCTAAACATGTTCAAATCAAACGTAGCTTTTACAGGCAACAGTTCTAATGCTGTTTTATTCTTTGAACCCCACGGTCAAGTTGCTGTTTTCGTTCAAGACAATCATCCAATCAGAACGAAGAACGAGCCTCACCCGAGTCTCTCATTTGGGTTGCCAGTTTCAACGCTGAAATCCAGTTGGTTTAAAGCTAAAAGGACTCGGTCTGATCTGAAACGTCACTACCTAAACCCCGGCACCTGCAGCCAATCATTATCGAGCGCTAGTGCGGCCTCTGCAGCTCAGTGAGCGAATGAGAAAACCTTGAATGCGTCGTCTATCTGCAGATCTGGCAACACAGGTTCAGTTGTGATTACGGTAGGTCACATACAGGTTCTTTCAAATTCAACTTAATGTGATATTCTGAGCCCATTTTTACTCCTCGTCTATTTTTTGCAGTGCACCAAAGACATTCACACAATCTCTTTTTCCTTCCACTCTTTCACTCTCTTTACACACGTCCCCCCGGACTCAATATTTATGGATTGGTAAAACCAACATGGAATGGGGAGTTGACCAACATATCAAGTGTCAGGATCCTGTCAAAAAGGCCCTAAATTTGCATCATTACGGCACATCCTCCGGGGAGTTGGTGGGGCTAATTCAAACCATGTCTGTTCAGCTACAGCCTCCAAACCCACTCACATATTTATGCATTTAAACTGTTATCGTTTTCACACTAATACGTCATCAATACAAAAAAAAAATCCATCTGAAATCCGAGTTTATGCACAAGGAACTTATTTTTTGGACAGTTTAAACCTTAAAGGGCCCATATTACGCTGTTTTCTGATCTGTGTTATAATGTTTCCTCGTCACAAACAGACCTGGAGTTGTGTTTTGTTTCATTCACACATGTTAAACACACAAATCATTTTTCTCTCAAACTGAAAACACTCTGTTCCACCTTGTGATGTCATGCGGTGATACAAGAAGTGCTCCACTGTGGATTATTTGAATGATTTCAGCCCTGGAATTGCCGATCTCTACTGAACTAAAGGTAAAACGTAGCTGTTAACTTTAAAATTACCACTACATGACATCACAAGGTGGAACAGAGCATTTTGAGCTTTGGAGATGTAGACAGACTAATAATAAAGTGTTAGTTAAACACGTGTGAATGAAACAAAACACAACTCCAGATCTGTTTTTGAGGAGGTAACAACATTATAACATGACTTAAAGCTCACAACAGTCAAATTTGCGTAAAATAGGATCTTTAACTAAATAAATGTGTTTTTTTATTTGTCATATAGTAAATATTATGTAAATTAAACAGCTTTGGCCTTTGTTAACAGTATGGTTGCTAGGTAACAGTTATCAAATTACCTCTACGTATGTCATATGTCACAACCAGAAAGTAAAATTATAAACTTCACCAAAATTGTCAAAACAGGGCAAATAGGTCATTTTATTTTGAGCAAATTGTTAAATATAATCTGCACACTTGGTTCAGTCCTGTTCTAGTCCTGGTTTAGTCCTGGTCTTGTCCTGGTCTACTCCTGGTTTAGTCCCAGTTTAGTCCCAGTTTTGGTTTTGATGTGGTCTACGTGTAAGTGTGAACGCACCCTTAGTCATGACCTAGTCTGGTTTAGTTCCACGTTTAGTCCCAGTTTAGTCCCAGTTTAGTCCCAGTTTAGTCCCAGTTATGATGTGGTCTACATGTAAGTGTGAATGCACCTTTAGTCATGATCTAACCCAGGTTTAGCTCCAGGTTTATGATGTGGTCTACATGTGTGAGCGCAGTGTTAGTCATGACCTCGACCAGGTTTGGTCCCAGGTTTAGTCCCAGGTTTAGTCCCAGTTTTGCCCCAGTTTTGTCCCAGTTTTGTCCCAGTTTTAACCCAGTATAGTCCCAGTTTAGTCCCAGTTTCGTCTCAGTTTCATCCCAGATTTGTCCCAATTTAGTCCCAGTTTAGTCCCAGTTTCATCCCAGTTTCGTCCCAGTTTCGTCCCAGTTTCGTCCCAGTTTAGTCCCAGTTCTGATGTGGTCTACATGCAAGTGTGAACACACTGTTAGTCATGACCTCATCCAGGTTTAGTCCCAGTTTAGTCCCAGTTTTGTCCCAGTTTCGTCCCAGTTTTGTCCCAGTTTTGCCCCAGTTTTGTCCCAGTTTAGTCCAATTCTTGGAGGCCAGTACAAGCAAGTGTGAACGTCCCTTAGTCATGACCTCGTCCAGGTTTAGTCCCAGTTTAGTCCCAATTCTAATACGGTGCGCGCAGGTGTGAGCGCTAAACGAAAATCGGAATCTCTCCATCTCTACACCTCCCCCTGTGACGTTACCGTTCACTGTGTTTGTTATGAGTACACGTGTCAATCATCCATGTACAAAGGCTCTATTGTCCCTGGACCACTGCAGCGGACTTCCAGAGAAGCGTAAAGTCGGCTCTGATAGCGATCTGGAGCTAAAACCCCCTTTCCCCCCCAATCCTACGCGCTACAACAACCCGATGCTGAGTAAGCTCGCCGATGTGAGGTGAGTTTGAGCCACACAAATGGTTCTAAACGGGGGGATTAGGCAGAAGAACGGTCGGCACAGGTCTGAGCCTCGGGCCAGCTGTTGAGTTAGCCATCAGGGTTTGAGCTTATAGAGATTTTTACTTCAAATCCTTTTATGAAAGAAAATGTTTATGTTTACATCCTCGCCGTGACCCCCTCTTGGCCCTTCCAGCTCAGGCATTCCTCCCATAGCAGTGACATCGAGCGCAGCTTAAAACACCGGGGGGATAGTGAAAACACGGCCTAATCACGGCCACGGGCACCTCCACCGACAAAGAGAAACCTTCATCGTGTTTCTTTAGGTCAGAATGCTTCGTTTATCTGGAGTCATTTGGATTTTGAGATTGGGAAAACGTGTCACAGAGTCACTTAGTCCTGGTTTGGTCCTGGTTTGAGGCCAGATTGAGTCCTGATGCAGACTTGGTTTAGTCCTGTTCTACTTCTGGTTTAGATTTGGGTTTGTTTTTTTGTAAGAGTGAACTCCTAAGCCAACTGTACAGAATGAAACAACTAAAAGAGTGATTCTCAAACGCTTCACACCAAATACCACCTAAAAAACCCCCCAAAACATTAAGCCCATCAGCTCCAGATCTAAACCAGGACTAATCTAAACTCAAGAAACACTGCACTAAAACATAAGATTAACACAGCTTCTGTGTTCGTGGGTGTCAGTTTCCTGCTACAGATGCCATTTTGAGGACTTCTGACCATTTAATTGTTAATTGCTATGGCAACAGTTCTAATTTATCATCTCTCTGTGACCCAGTTTGGTCACAGTACTGTTTACTATAGAACAGACAGTTTGAGAAACACTGCACTAAAAACGTGGCTTTCAGTTTCCTGTTCTAGGCGCCATTTTGAGGACTTTTGATCATTCATGAGACGTGATTTTTTTTTTTTTTTTAATTGTTAATTGCAATGGCAACAGTCCACATGTTTAACACACAAACTCTGCACATTTAGGCTTAGTTCTTCAAACAGAAAACACTTGTGATGTGTTTTTAAACTCCACACACCTTCACTAGAATCATTTAGATCATTTCAGCTTTAGAATTGCCAATTTCTACTGAACCAAAGATAAAAAAAAAAGTAGCTGTTAACTTGAAAACAACCGCTTCATGACATCACACATTGGAACAGAGCATTTTGAGCTTTGGAGATGTAGCCAGACTAATAATAAAGTGTTACTCAAACATGTGTGAATGAAACAAAACACAACTCCAGGTGTGTTTTCGATGAGATTACAACATTATAACGTGGTTTCAAGCTCACAAGAGTCAGTTTTGTGCAATACAGGCCCTTTAAGACGCACATATTCGATGCAGAGGAGTGACCCTGTAGTAAAATGTGGAGCGATGCAGAGCTCTGGCTGTGAGCGCAGGGCTGGAGGAGACGGGTCAAAACAGGTCAAGCAAATCCAGCTAAACAAACAGCGGCTATCAAAGAGGAAGTGTCCGGTGCAATCTGCAAGTTTTCGCTTCACAGTTAGCGAACATCCAATCCCGAGGGACCAGACAAGAGCTGCGAGGATCGAACTGTCAGAACAAAGCAAAAACACGTTATCTCCGATGATTCAAAACATATTCAGAATTTTAAGCGGTATTTGAGTATGTTCACTAGTTAGAGGTAAATTATTGGATGAAATGTAGCTTGATTTATGACATTTTCGACTGGTTTAGAAACAAGTTAGCTTAAAATAAGGGAATAAACCTGCCAATGGAGTCAATGGTTGCAGGTTCTATTCCCAAGGACTTTCTGAATGGGCGTTGCATGTTCTTCCTGTGTCTGGGGGGGTTTGTGGTTCACCCCGTCAATCTGAAACATACACAACTGACTAATTCTCCAGCTAAAAAGAAAAAAGTTAAAACCATAGTTTGGAACTTTCTCCATGGAGATAGACAGGTTTATGCCATACTGTGGGATATTATAGTTATAGGAACAATATTTCCATGGAAACAAGCAGGTGAAGGCCCCACTCCAGTCCAAATAAGGGTCAGGTTTGTGGAGATGCGAGTCCACTCAGAGGAAGGATGGATGTTTTCATAGTTTTTCAGTGCAATAACAACATCCAACAAAAAAAAAAGCTATTATTTTTATCTGTTTTTGGCAAAAAAGTTACATACTATGACCTGCAAAATGGACTTTCCAGAGCGTTTAAACATGTTATAGTTGTTTCCGTCTCATTGAGCCTCTGAAGTTGTATTTGGAGTGATTCATGTTTGAGTAAATCTTTAATCACTTATTTTCAAGACGCCATTTTGCCGATCAATCCCCGTTTTCACCTCCACCGGGACACGCCCACTGTGACATACGCACTTCGTTCTCCAGTTTTATTTTCTTAATCGGTGATACTCGTAGGATTCAGCAGCGCCGTGTCGTCATTTTGGTACAAATGAAAAAAAAATCCGCTGCTCGCTAGTGTGATGTGCAGTTGTCCACAGGGGGCGCCGACAGCTACACGGCTCTTTGTTGTGATTCTGTTTATGGTGACGTCAGCTCCCACTGGGCACCGCAGTTTTCTAATGCGAAAGTGAGCGGATTTGTTTCTTTTATTAAGTCGTTTTAGATGAATATTCTGATTAGTGAGCTGATTGTTTCTTTTATTAAGTCGTTTTAGATGAATATTGTGATTTAAAATGTGTAAATTTTAACATAATGATCCACAGTGTCACAGATTAAAACGATAGAGACACAAACACAATAGGGCGGATTTAAATATGTATTAGCATTTCTACACAGGAGGGGATACAGAACACTTATTTAGGCTCTGGTTTCAAATTTCTCTTAGTATTTCAGCACATTAAAACAAACATTCAAAATGAAAAAAAAAACAACAACAAAAAAACATGGAACTATTTGTTGGCTAGAAAGTTACACGATGGGGCTTTAGCTTCAAACTCCATCTTATTTTGAACCAGATAAAGTGTCATTTGTATAATGATGATTCTGAAATGAGCAACAGTAAATTCTCTATGGAGAAAATAGCCATTACATTTTCACTCCAGGCCAAGTCAGACCCTGCAAAAGCTCTGCATGTGGTTTGGTCACACAGTAATTAACCACTAAGGCTCTGGCTCCATGCTCTTTGTGAAACGTTTCAAATTGCTTCCCAGGCAGCCATAACTCCTCTGTCCTCTTTATCTTAATTACCTGTCACCTCACAGACAGAAGACACTGCATAGGGACAACACATGCACAGCCTCCACCCAACACGCATGTAACGCACGATAGGTGAAGTTCACACGGCAAAAACTGCTCTAGAGACGAGGGAATGTTTCGGAAAGGAAATATTAAAAGGTGCAGAATTGACTCGGTTTGACTCGGTTTAAGCCGTGTTATAATGTTGTTACCTCCTCAAAAACAGACCTGGAGTTGTGTTTTCCACTCACACGTGTTTGAGTAACACTTTATTATTAGTCTGTCTACATCTCCAACGCTCAAAATGCTCTGTTCCACCTCGTGATGTCAAAAATAGAGGTGTTTATTGCTCAAATCCCCTTGAAAATAATGGATTCTTACTGTGAGCGGCGTCGCCTCTCCACAGATCTGACCCGCAACTTGGCTTGGTAGCGGTGCCTGCTTGGCTTACATGGAAAAATTAAGTATAATGCCATACAGTGGAACATGTGATAACAGCTCCATGGAAACAAGCAGGCGCCTTACAAAGTGCACATTTAAAGGTCCTGTATTACGCAAAATGGACCTTTGTGAGCTTCAAGTCGTGTTAGAGCGTTGATACGTCTTAAAAACACACCTGGAGTTGTTTTTTGTTTCATTCACACGTGTTTGAGTAATCCTCCGTTGTCTGTCTACATCTCCAAAGCTCAAAATGCTCTGTTCCACCTTGTGATGTCATGAAGTGGTAGTTGTCATGTTAAGAGCTATTTTTTTTTTTCCTTTAGTTCAGTAGAGTTTGGCAATTCCAGGGCTGAAATCATCCAAATGATTCTAGTGAAGGTGTGTGGAGTTTAAAAACACAGTGGAGCACTTCCTGTATCACCACGTGACATCACAAGGTGGAGTGTTTTCAGTTTGAGAGAAGAACTCAGCGTAAATACGCAGGGTTTGTGTGTTAAACATGTGTGAATGAAACAAAACACAACTCCAGGTCTGTGACGAGGAAACGACATTAGAACAGATCAGAAAATAGTCTTTATATATTCTGCATAAAAGATAAGTTACAAAGGTTTTTTCTTTTTTGTTTTGTTTTGTGTCAATGTAAAGTCTATGGACAGTGCGGCTTGTTGCTGTGTAACTCTTGTGGTCGCTAGGAGCTGACATATTGTATTTATGGAGGGCTAGAGTTACGCTTAGCCTCACATCAGGGCAGAGAATCCAGGTGACCGAAATGTGCACACGGGCTTAAGAATTTTCAAAATGTGCAAAAGCAAGTAGAATGTTTTTGAGTAATGTCTCTGTCCTAAGTCCTGCAAGAAATCATGTGGCTCGTTCCATATTTGCAGAAGAGCTAATGTGTAGTAAATCTAAAAGGACAAAGCAGCCAGCGACCTGCGCAAAATATCATGTTCTCTCCAGAGTCCGACTGTTACAATGGAGAAATTGGATTGTAAAAATAGTCCTGTCTTCGTTTATTTAACTTGGGCAAATGACAATAAGATATATTTAGAGAGTGTTGTGTAATAGTGGTATATTTCAATTGTTGGTCCACAAATCTTATGAATGTTTTTGTGCAGTTAGAGAAAAAGACAAGAACATTATTACCAGCGGTGGAGCCATAGACTGTGAGGCCAGAGCAGTTACAGCGGCGAATGTGGAGCCGAGTTCCATATTTGGAATTCCGACCGCGAGTATCATAGCAACCAAAGAGCCAATGAGGAGCGAGGCTGTTGAAGGTAACGCCCCTTCAAGCCCGCGCCGCTGGTTTAGCAGGGAGCGGGCGCTTAGCAACGCTGTCAATCAAACCTGTTGCTAACGCTAGCGGGAGCGACAGACCTCATTTGTCTGTTGTTAATGTTCATATCTTGATTCACAGACACAATAGCGAAATAAAAACCCCAGGATCATGTAGAGGGTTAATACGAACATTTAAGACCAAAATGAGTCTGACAGCAGCAGGTACAGAGAGAGGACACAGTTTTTACATAGAAAGTGAATTGAAGCCAGAGTCGATGGAGCCGGAAGCGCACACATGATCACTTCCTGTTTGGAACGTGGTGGCTAGCACGTTAGCTGTGTCCATTTACATATACAGTCTATGGGTGGAACATAACAAGTAAAAGTAGTAAAGCACTGTACTTATGTATAAATTTTAGGTATCTATACTTTACTTAAGTAGATTTTGAAGTGGATACTTTTTAATTGTAATAGTAGTAGCAGTAGCAGTAGTAGTAGTAGTAGCAATAGCAGTAGCAGTAGCAGCAGCAGTAGTAGCAGTAGTAGTAGTAGTAGTAGTAGCAGTAGTGGTAGTAGAAGTAGTGGTAGTAGTACTTGCAGCAACAGTAGTAGTAGCAGTAGATTTTACAGTGGATACTTTTTACTTTTACTTCACTACATTTGAGAGCAGTATCTGTACTTTCTACTCCACTACATTTTTAAACAGGACTGAAAAGTAAAAGTATTTTTTATTATTGTCTGAGACCTGCTGAAAAGGCTGAGGGTTTATTTTTAACATGTTCAGAATTTGAGCAAAACAAAATCACTACATTTGAGGCTTTATTACATCTCAAAATCTGCACGAAGCAATTTAAACTTTTTATTCTTTAAGTACATTTTTAAACAGGTACTTTAACACTTTTATCTAAGTCCATTTTTCCATGTGATACTTTTACTTGAGTATTTTTTTGCTCCGGTATCTGTAATTTTACTTAAGCAACAAAATTGAGTACCGTATTGTCTGGGCTATAAATCGCACTTTTTTTCATAGTTTGGCTGATGGTGCGACTTATATGTGAAATATATGTTTTTTCTTCATTATTATGCATTTTTTGGCTGGTGCGACTTATACTCCAGTGCGACTTATACTCCAGTGCGACTTATACTCCGGAAAATATAGTACTTCTTCCAACACTGATTATTACGCTAATGCTAGTCGGGTTATATTTTTTTCTAATCGGAAAAGTGGCAAAAATGTGTCTTGTGAGTGTGACGTCACCCGTAGCGTTCGGCTCCAGTCAAATGAAGCTCATCGAGGCTGGAGCAGTTATAGCGGCGAGTTTAGAGCTGACTGCGAGTATCATAGCAACCAAAGAGCCAATCCGGAGCGAGGCTGTTGAAGGAAATGCCCGGCTAGCGCGTTAGCTATGTCCATTTATATATACAGTCTGTGGGTTTAAGTACCACATAAATGTAAAATGAACCATCATAAATCTTATACAGAAATATAACCTTATTCAAAAGAACTGCACAACCAGTATCGGTTGTCCTTTTGTTTTTCTTCCAAAAGTCCACTTGATAACAGTGTAGTATCTTTGCTAATATGAAGCATGTGCCTTTTTACTACTCACTGGTAACTTCATAAATTCTGTGTTCTTGTCTTTGTATTTTATCTGTGTTCTATGTGTTGTATGTGACTGTAGATTTTATTTTCTTATTACTACACAGGTAGATTCTAGTCATGGGACGGTACTGAAATTTGGTGTGACGATGATCATGGCCAAAATAATTGCGATTAAAGATTATATCATGATAATAAAGTTTGAAAAATGTTATGGGTATGAATAATTATAATTTTAATGTTATGAATCGGTTTTATATTTAAACAACTTTTATATAATTGTACAAAGTGGAAACAACTACGATCTACCGGAGAACATTACGGAGAAATAGGTTTGTTCTGCACAGTCTATTTAAAGGGCCCATGTTACGCTATGTTCTGATCTATGTTATAATGTTGTTTCCTCATCAAAAACAGACCTGGAGTTGTGTTTTTCACACAAACCCTGAATATTTACGCTGAACTTAAGGCTGAAAAATGTTCTATTTTACGCAAAACTGACTCTTGTGAGGTTTAAGTCATGTTATAATGTTGTTCCCTCCTCAAAAGAGTTGTGTTTTGTTTCATTCACATGTTTGAGTAACACTTTATTATTAGTCTGTACATCTCCAAAGCTCAAAATGCTCAGTTCCACCTTGTGATGTCATGAAGCGGTAGTTTTCAAGTTAACAGCTCCTTTTACCTTTAGTTCAGTAGTAGATCGGCAATTCCAGGGCTGAAATCATCCAAATGATTCTAGTGAAGGTGTACGGAGTATAAAAACACAGCAGAACACTTCATGACATCACAAAGTGGTACAGAGTGTTTCATCCAAATATTCTAGTGAAGGTGTACGGAGTATAAAAACACAGCAGAACACTTCATGACATCACAAAGTGGTACAGAGTGTTTTCCGTTTGAGTGAAGAACACAACCAAAATACGCAAGGTTTGTGCGAATGAAACAAAACGCAACTCCAGGTCTGTTTGTGCCGAAGAAACAACATTATAACATAGTAATATGGGCCGTTTAAATACTCCAAGTCCACAAATCTTGTTCTCTTTGTGCGGTGGAATCTTCCTAAAAGCACAATACCAGATGTAAGTGTATGTATATGCTCCATTTACACACGCACACGTAGAGAACAGTGTAGTGTATTACTGAGCGGGCCCTGTGCGACATACTGCTGAGACTTTCATTACACCAGAGCCAACAGGGGGTGGTATACATGCAGGGCCAGTGGCTTCCATCTGCCCTGTCCACTTAAATTAGTGGGGCCTTGCATCCAGCAGCATCTGGTTCCAATATGGAGCAGGCGGAAGGGTGGGTGCCTCAATGTGCGGCGGAAAATACAGACTACTGTACCTTTAAATAGCCCTCAGGAGGCAAAGGACAGATGCTGGAGTCCTATCGCTATAGCTGCAGATTCTTTGGAACTGACTGTGTTTGTCAATACAAGCTTAATACTGTTTGAAACTGAAGCTAGAATCGGGAACTAGCTACACATTTGAAAAACATATAAACTGTACCTTTCCTGAAAAGTTTGAGAAAAGTGTTCATCTAGTAAGACACATAATAATACTAAAGTTGTACTGCGTAACGTTTCTGGTTGGAGAACCTACCACAATATGGGATTAAACTGATCTATCTTGTATTTTTTTGCAATTACAGGTGTTTTATTTTTTAAAAAAATGAAAAAAATTTTGAAAAAAACATGCATTTTTATTGTGCGCAGGCCTGGCTCAGTGAGGCCATCTGCTCGTCTTCATGTAGACAGACAGTTTAACGCCGTAGTGTGGAACATTCGATGCAATGCAACAACATCTCCATAGAGACACGCAGGTTACACAACGCACTTTTTAACTAAGCAACTTATACTGAAACCAGTATCGAGGATCAACCCATTTCCTTAGTATTTTCGAAGTTTGAAATTTTAGTATCGTGACAAGACATATCTGGCCTAACACTTCTTCCCTTTGAAACAGGACAAATGTACAATTAGGCTGGAATGCCGGCAATGCTGTTTTCCAAGCGCTTGTTTGGAGCTCGGGCCCGTGCGCAAAAGGCCAGTTTTCTTGGTCGGTTGGTGAGAGCCGCGGTGTAGCTAGCGTGCACCGCCTGACCCTGCAGCGCCGTATTTGGGTTAGCCTCGTGTTATTCTCAAGCCAATTCTCTGTCAGCAGGACTCATGTGGCACAAGTCCGCGGAGGAGATCCGCACTCCGCCTCCTCCGGGTCTTTCTCTGTACAAGGAGCACTTACCCATAATTCCGAGCTTTCCATCGCGGCTATAATTCACACTGCACGCTCTAAGTAAAGGGGCTGTCTGTAACTAGGGTGATTGCATGTTTGTCAAACAGACTGTCAATGCAACGGGCCGAGCTCGGCAGAAACATGAACGCACGACATGTAGAAACGTATACACAGCCAGACCTACAGCGTTTCAACTGGAGTCACGCCGCTACTGGACTTCGAGACCGGAGAAACAACCAAAACTTTAAATAAAAACGAGGTGGGAGAGTGTAGGACCGGCTGATTAATCAAAATGACATCGAAATCTTCATTTGCAAGTACAAAGGGGCTTATAATGAATGAAACCTGGCAACGCAGTAAACGGTAAATGGTCACGTTTTCATCAAGCGTTTTTCTAGCTTCAAGACACTCGAACCGCTTTACATCAAGGAACCACTCACCCACCCACGCACACATTCACACACCAGTGCACGCAGACACCGGGGGCGAGGGGGGGTTAAGTGTCTTGCCCAAGTACGCAACGACAGCGTTCATCTGTGGGAGCCGGAATCGCACCGCCAACCTGTGAGTCAGTGGACAAACACTACAAAGTTCTACAAAGAAATCAATATTTTCTCTCCAGTTTTTACATGTGTGTTGTGAACTGAATCTTAAAGGTGAACTATGTAACTTTTCTGGTGAAGGGTACGGCATCTGCTTGTCTCCATGGAGATATTGGTTTGTCTAGAATATTCCGCAGTACGGCATTAAACTAATCTAACTAAACTAAACTAACAAGTGGCACCCTATACTCACAGTAAGAACGCATGCTTTTAAAGTTGTTTTTTTTTTTGTTTGTTTTTTTTAGAGAAAAAAACTGTGATGGACTCATGCAAGATTATAAGTTTAATGCAATATTGCGGAACATTCTTGACAAGCAAATTACCGGTATACTGAAAGCCTCATAAATTGCTATATAAATACAAAATCTCTCAAAGTTTTTCTGCAACTAAGAAACCAACAAGTCGGAGTCCTGGTCGAATTATGCTGCACAGACTAAACCCACATATTCAACAACAGGCAGAGTAAATCCACATATAAGGTAGTTTGGACTCTCACCACACAGCAAGAAGCTCCTCGGTTCAATTCCCGAACTATTCTGAGGGTAGGTTGAGCGTTTTATGTGCGTCTGTCTAAGCTCAGAGTCGCTTTACAATTTGATGCAATACTTTGGAACATTTTTGAGAAGCAAGAACAACCAGGCGATGGAAAAATTATACTGGAAATCTCATAAAATGCTCTATATTATAAATTGCTATACAGGGCTAGCCAGGATGCTAATAGGTGTGAAAGCAGCCATTAGGGGCTTGAATGATTATACTAAGTATGACTCAAGTGTAGTGTAGCTCAATAGACCGAGTCAACAAACAGAAACTGTAAACAAAAGGTGTTTTTAGTTTCAGTGTAGTTAGCTCCTCCCTTCAGACAGATATAAGGCAGTGTCCAGCTTTAACCTGACCAGAGCTGAAGAAGCGGCTTGTTTGAGCAGCCAAACGTCTTCACTCAACAACTTTTTGTCCAGTGTAGATTTTTGTTTTACTATGGATCATACCTGGACGACAGAGGGGTTACACAGACGTATGAATACACAATAAATATCCCAAACAGAGACAGCTAAGAAAGCAACAAGTAGGAGTCCTGGTTGAATTATACCACGTAGATTAAACCCACATATATTCAACAGCAAAGGCGTAGTAAATCCACACATAGTTTCAGAGGGGAGGCCCTCCCTTGTGCAGAGCTGAGGAGGGAGTGTGTTTCCAATAGCCATGAGGGAGTAGAACATGGAGAGTAGCACAGAGCGATCAGATAAGGCCGATGACAAGGCAGAGAGAGCCGATGACAAACCCCTGACAGCTCCGGCCCGAGTCTCAGCCAGAGCCCACTGCTGAAATATGGAAGCCAGCGCACCTCCGAAGCACCAGTTCCACCAGCTCCAAACTAGTCTATAAGTCGGACTACTTTTTGAGCTTTTAGTCTCAGCAAAACTGTCAAATCTGCATCCATAGACTGTATATATAAATGGACGTAGCTAACCCGCTAGCTGCCGCGCTCCAAATAGGAAGTGAACATGTGCGCGCTTCCGGCTCCGTCGACTCTGGCTCCAATTCACTTCTTTTGAAAAACTGTCGCCCCTGTCTCCATAATCGCTGCTGTCAGACTCGTCATTTTGGTCTTAAAATGTTCGTATTAACCCGCTCTACGTGATCCTGCGGTTTTTATTTCGCAGTTTTATCCGTAAATCAAGATATGAACATTAACAACAGACAAAACAGGTGACTCCTGCGGTTTTATTTCGCAGTTTTATCCGTAAATCAAGATATGAACATTAACAACAGACAAAACAGGTGACTTCTTTCCTCAAGGTCGCTCCCGCTACCGTTAGAAACAGGTTTGATTGGCGGCGCAAATTAGCGGTGCCGGTGGGAAGGGGCGTTACATTCAACAACAGCCTTTCTCTGGATTGGCTCTTTGGTTGCTATGATACTCGCCAAATATGGAACTCTGCTTCAGATTCATGATTCAATGAGCTTCATTTGACTGGAGCCGAACACTGTGGGTGACGTCACACTCAGTCTGCGCCAAAGGACGTTGTATTATCACATTAACGTGCCTCCATAGATTTACATGGGACATTGTAACTTCAAAGGTCGTTTTCTCAAAATGCATTTTCCTTCTGTTTAGAGACGTAAAGTTCACCCATTAAAATAGCACCTACACAAAAATTTCCAATCTTGTATTTAAAAATAAAACAAGAATAATGGGTTATTTTTTATATATAAAAACTACATACACACTGTACATGTTTTCTTTTCAAATACGCAAGTAAACTACAGAAGGAGATTCCAATTTTAAGATTTTTTTCCTATTCACCTGTAGTGTCCCTGTACCTTCATAAGACTCAAATGACCTTAACTGCGCATTGAAGGTAGTTTAGACTCTCGCCACATAGCAAGAAGCTCCTTGGTTCAACTCCCGAACTATTCTGAGGTTAGGTTGAGTGTTCTACCCGTGTCTGTCCAAGTTGAAACTCGCTTTACAGTTTGACGCATTTTTAATTTACTCTGAATTCTGTTCTATAGCCACAGCTGCCCTGGGGTGGACTGATGTAAGCGAGGCTGCCAATCCGCGCCATCGGCCCCTCCGACCACCATCAATCATTCACACATTGATACATAGGCAAGATGGGTGAAGTGTCTTGCACGCACATCGATACGTAGGCAAGATGGGTGAAGTGTCTTGCTTAAGGACACAACGGCTGCTTCGGATACACGAGCGTTCCAACCGCAGAGCAAATCACACTACATTTTATTTATTACTGACCTTTCTGCACAGTCAAGGTCACCGCGACAACATTCACCACGTTATTTCAAACAGTAAAACGGCAATTTTAAAAAGTCGTAAAGCGCCGTGCGACTCTTTTAACCTTCGTAAACACAACGCCGGCCGCGGACGAGGGCCGAGCGCTCTCGAACAAGCGCTAACCTCCAGGTAATTTCATTAAGTTGTGACTTCCTCTCTCTCCCTTCTTTACATGCAGAGTTCAGAGGTCAAGAGGATCTGTCAGCGGAGACAGAGAGGATTATGGGTATAGGCATTCCATTGGCGGCCATTACGGACCTCTGTCAGCGCCGCGGCTCTTCTGCCTCTGTCTCTCTGGCTCTTCTCTCGTATCCTTTGACAGACTAAGAAGCAATTAGTGTCACATTAAGAACTCCACAGAATAACGGGGCCTGTCCCGCCGTCGCTGCTAATCCTTCTGATTTTAAAGGGCCCGTATTACGCTATTTTCTCATCTGTTGTAATGTCGTTTCCTCATCAAAAACAAACCCGGAGTTGTGTTTTGTTTCATTCACACACGTCTAACACACAAACCCTGGAGATTTAGGCTTAGAGTTCGTCTCTCAAACTACAGACACTCTGTTCCACCCTGTGATGTCATCATGTGGAACATACAGAGAATGTTCCGTTGTGTTTTTAAACTCCATATGCCTTCACTAGAATCATTTAGATGATTTCAGCCCTAAAATTGCCAATCTCTGTTAAACAAAAGGTAAAAGGTAAATGCGAACTTGAAAACTACCACTACATATAAAGCTAGTTACAAAAGGAAGGGCATCTGGCGTAAAAGAAAACAAAGTGCAAATGCAAAAAACGGGTATGTATCATGGTCCGTTTTCCAAATTTAGAGTAAAGGTGCATTATGTCTTAATGGAGATGTTACTGCTTTGCCTGGAACGTTCCACAGTCTGGATCAGTAGATCTCCATGGAGACAAGAAGGTGACACCACCAGAGCAAATTACACATTAGCTCTGTGGAGAGGCAACCCCGCTGCTTTTCAAACTATTTTTGAGCACTTCCAGTTGAACAAATGCATGATATACAGTATAAGTATGTTTAATGCCACACTAAGGAACATTCTTGGTAAAACAATATCATTCAGTTCAATTCACATTTAAAACAACTACAGCTGATGAAAGTGCTTCACAAAAAACAAAACAAAAAAAGAACAACAAACATAATCTCCATGGAAACAAGCAGGTAGGGCACCATCTTCCAGAAATGTTGCACAGTGCAGCTTTACAGTAACATTCTCTAAACCAGTAGGTAAAAGAGAACGAGAACTTCTACGATATATCGCTGAAGTAAATATAAATGATAAACGAAAATATTGAAACTAATTTATACCACTGACACAATAACTTCAAAACAGATTTATACCACAAAAACTATTCCAAATCGACAAAACTGTAAAAAAAATAAATAAAAAAAATCATGAGCTGCAATAAATAATCATCAGTTATTCATTCAACCTTTAACATCTTAAATCTTATTATATAGCCAAAAAATAACCAGAGATTCCCCTGTAGGGCAAAGAAAAAGTACATACTAAATATTTACCCCCAAATATATATATGAACGATAAGTACCATATCGTGCAAAGTGCTTCACAAAAAAAAAAAATTTAAAACCAACAAAAAAAAACAACAAAAACCCAAATATAATCACGGAAACAAGCAGGTAGGGCACCGTCTTCCAGTGCAGTGCAGCTTTACAGTAACATTCTCTAAATCAGTAGGTAAAAGAGAACGAGTCATGTGTTGCTGACATTGTTTTACTTCTACGATATATCGCTGAAGTAAATATAAGTGATAAACGATAATATTGAAACAGAAAAACTTAAAAACAGATTTATACCACAAAAACTATTCTAAATCTACAAAACTGTTTAAAAAAATTGTTAGAAGTTGTTAATTCAACCGTTTACAGCTTAAATCTTACATAGCCAAAAAATAACCAAAAAAATTCCCCAGTAATGCAAAGAAAAAGTACATCCCAAAAAATATACCCCCAAGTGTTCCATAAAAAAAAACAAAAAAACCCCAAAAACCCCCAAATATGATCATCTCCATGGAGACAAACAGATGGCGCACCATCCTCCAGAAATGTTACACAGTGCAGCTTTACTTTAACATTCTCTAAACCAGTAGGTACGAGTCATGTGTTGCTGACATTGTTTTACTTCTATGATATATCGCTGAAGTAAATATAAGCGATAAACGATAATATTGAAACACAAAAACTTAAAAACAGATTTATACCACAAAAACTATTTTAAATCTACAAAACTGTTAACAAATAAATATTTAGAAGTTATCAATGCAAAAAAAAAGTACATCCCAAAAAATACACCCCCAAGTGTTTCACAAAAAAAAAAATTAAAAAAACAGCAAAAAACCCCAAATATGATCATCTCCACGTACAGTGTGTATGTAGTTTTTTTTTTGTTTCACAAATTTTTTTTTAAAAAAAACAGCAAAAAACCCCAAATATGATCATCTCCATGGAGACAAACAGGTGGCGCACCATCCCCCAGAAATGTTACACAGTGCAGCTTTACTTCAACATTCTCTAAACCAGTAGGTAATAGAGAACGAGCCATGTGTTGCTGACATTGTTTTACTGTGGTGTTGATTTTGTGAGCCCAATCCGCAGAACTGCTACTACCAACATTCCTGCAGCATTACGGTCACCAATCCAAATAGTGAAACTCTAAAAAGTCCATAAGGAAAGTGAGCAGAATGTGAGGTTTGGACCCCGACACCAGCACCCCGGCCCAGAAGGATTCCTGAGATTCCGAGCGGATCTGGAGGTGGAGCAGGCAGCTGGGTCAGCATCGCTCCGTGCTCTGCGGACGGCCGTGTCAGAGCTCATGTTATGATTATTGTGAGAAGAAACATTCGGAGGTGTTTTTTGGCTGCTTCCTTTTATTCTATTTTTAAAGGTGCACTATGTAACTTTTTTAACGGTGGAGGGGGGACGTTCCAAAAAAGCAATAGCATCTTCATGGAGATTAGTCAGTCGACATTTAAAGATGGACTTTGGAACTTTTCTAGTGGATTCCATGGAGTTGTTGGAGTTGCTTTTCCTAGAATGTTCCACGGTGTGGCATTGAATTAACTTACAGGTCTTTTTATAGCTCAAAAATGCCTTAAAGGGCCCATATCACGCTATTTTCTGATCTCTCTGATCTTTCTGTTCTTCTCTCAAACAGAAAACACTCTGTTCCACCTTGTGATGTCATGTGACAACACAGGAAGTGCTGTGAAAGTGGTGTGTGCAGGAGTGTTGGTGGTTATTTTATTTTATTTCATTTCATTTTCATTTTTATGTTAAGCCAAATTCTAGTTTCTTTCTTTCTTCTTTATTTGTCAGGGACCATGTACAAATTCATTAATCTTACAAAAGAAAAGATGATTTTTACCAGATTTAGCTACTGCCACTTTCCATGTGCAGGTCCCTGGGCAGGTGAACACACATTAAAACACACATTTCATTACAATTACACTATAAGACTCATCAGTTCATCGCTAACTTTAGCAGTAAGATACAATAAAATGTCCCCTTGTCCAGTTCGTGATGTTTCCTTCAGTCCAAACCAATATAAAAAATCATTATGTGCAGGTTTTTACAGTGAAACAGAACAGAACAAATGAACTAGAATGACGTCGACACGTTTGATTATTCAGTAGAAGAATTAGAAGATTAATTAGCGAAGTGAAACTGCAAAAATTGGCTACTGACTTTTGAAATGGACAGTTACGACAGCGAGTGATCCAAACAGCAGGCCTGTCTAAACAGCCTTCACATCTACTCATTTGCCCCGTGTGCCCAGACTAAGCACTCCCAAATGCCTCTGTTACTCGTTGTTTCCAGCAGCGGGTTTTCCTTGGTGCTGTAACTGTAATAGGATAGTGGGAGTCGACATCACAGGAGAGGGGCTGGGTCTTTTGACAGTAATGCGAGGGACACTTGTTTACCTAACCTTATGGGTCATGGTGCCGTTTAGCAGGGAATGAATGACTTCATTTTTGGGGTTTAAATTAAAGGGTTCCTCCTCTCTTGAACTTAAAACAGATTTGTGCATGCTTTGGTATGAGCAAACTACTTACCCGACCGGCGCGGACCTCCTTAGGTGCTCTTTTAAACTCAAAACAGGCCACGTGCTACGGTACGTGTAATCATCTTGTAGTGTAAAATGCATTCCTTACTGCTACTTTACAATCCTAGCAAAGTCCGGCAAATGTTTCGTAGTTATTGTAAAAAAAAAAAAAAAAAAAATCCTTTCATTGCCTTGACACGGTGTCAGTTTCTTCAACAGTTATTGGGCTACGCCATATTTGAGGGAAATTGCTACCTTATGCGTCTCTTAAAAAACCGCTGGGTCTTGAATGAGAGCTTTTAAAAAACGGGGGTAGTGTTTCATTTCGAGTTGGTGGTCATTTCGGCAATGCCGTTCCTATACCACCGAGGAGATCCTTCGAAGGCGTTGGGAGCACACATGGCATCAAGGTTTGGGCAAAATCGGCACAAATTACAGCCTATTGCCATACTGTCCCCCACGCGCTCCCTCTCTCTCTCTCGCTCTCTCTCTCTCGCTCCCTCTCTCCTGCCTTTCATGCACGGGGCTCGCTCGTCAAAGGAGGAATTGATTAAAGGCCCGGTTAAATGACTTCCTTTTCGGAGCTATTATTTTCCAATAACGAAAAGGAGGCAAAGATTGAGATCAGTTGTCTAATCTGTTGTTTCCCTTCGTGCCCCATTGGTGTTTTGTTTAGCAATACTGACTCTGACTTTTAGCCACTTTTGCCAGTTTAAACATATCTGAAGAGGGGCTGGTGATATTAACTGTCAGTGCAATTCAATGCAATCAGAGCAATTCAAAACAGTGCTTTTTTTATTTGCAAATTCATCACAGCCTCAGGCCGAAAATTATTGAGAAATTTGGATATGAGATTTGTATAGTTCACATGGAAACTGCCACTGCTGGGCTGACGCTGGATGTTTTGGGATTGGGCAAATGTAGTGTGCTGCAGTACATCCAGAACACCGCTGCTCGGGTCTGGACTAAAACCAGGAAGTCCGAGCACATAAGACCCGGTGGTCAGGTCTCTGCACTGGCCTCCTGTGGCTTTAAAGCAGCTCTGCTTGTGCACAAAGTCACACTCACACATACAGTAGACCTTTTGAATCGTGCCGTGCTCAAGCCGATTGCACAGGGTTCTATGACCCGCACTCCCACCTGCACAACTGAGCCATGGCCCGGTGATGTCATCACACAAGCCTGTATATATAAATGGACATAGCTAACGCGCTAGCCGTCGCGTTACAAATAAGAAGTGATCATGAGCGTGCTTCCGGCTCCATCGACTTTGGCTCATCCCTCTCTCTGTACCTGCTGCTGTCAGACTCGTCATTTTGGTCTTAAATGTTCGTATTAACCCTCGACATGATCCTGGTGTTTTTATTTCACTATTGTGTCTGTAAATCAAGATATGAACATTAACAACAGACAAATCAGGCGCCTATTTTCCCCGAGGTCACTCCCGCTAGCGTTAGCAACAGGTTTGATTGACAGCGTTGCTAAGCCACCAGCGGTGCGAGCGAGAAGGGGCGTTACCTTCAACAGCCTCGTTCCAGATTGGCTCTTTGGTTGCTACGATACTCGTGACGTCACACTTACTTAGTTCACTTCTTTACACAGTCTATGGTTCCGACCAGTCAATGTCGCTGTAAAAACATTCATTGCATTATTTCAAATAGTAAAATGCCATTTTAAGCTTCGAATGAGTATCTCCAAAGCAAGTATTTTGATACGATCTTTAGATTACATACAGCCCACCTCTATTGAAGATGCTCTTCAGTCAAATGGGACAATACCCACAGGAAGCTTAGATTAACATCAGTAGCCTAATCTGTAGTATCCCTCTAGTTTTGTTCTTATTGGTGTTTTTGTTAAGGCCATGCAAAAGGAGCTCACCCCACTTTTGCTGTCAGTCATCGGCTCGTAATACTGGGGCTCAGGTTGTAACATTAGACCATCCGAGCGTTCACATACAAGCTGTTTAAGGCAACAGAGCGAAGAAAGTCGCTATGAAACGGCTCCTGACGAATAACCCAATCCACAAAGAACCAGTAACTCTGCCTCCCAGGGAAAAATGCTTTGAAGAGGCTATAAGAAAAGAGGGCTTCTTCACTGCTCTACCACAACTGGAGTTTTTTTA
Organism: Periophthalmodon schlosseri; assembly: GCA_000787095.1. Lineage (NCBI taxonomy): Eukaryota > Metazoa > Chordata > Actinopteri > Gobiiformes > Gobiidae > Periophthalmodon > Periophthalmodon schlosseri. The sequence continues at coordinate 24,798 of KN478793.1, forward strand.
GTCACAACAATAGAGGAGGCTTTATTCACTACAAGCACCAACCTCAAAGTCAACCAAAGAGATACCCAGAAGGCAAATGCAGGCTGCTTTTAAATGCCAACAGCCAGGCTCTACTCCAAAAAAAGTATTTAAATAGATAATAGAAGGGTTGTCAAAAGTCAGATCAAAAATCAGATGCTAATCGATACTAAAACTAGTATCGAAACTAGATACTCATTATTTTTATAGCTCAAAAATACCTTAAAGATCCATATTACACTATTTTCTGATCTATGTTATAATGTTGTTTCCTCGTCACAAACAGACCTGGAGTTGTGTTTGTTTTGTTTCATTCACACGTTTGACACATGGACCCTGCATATTTAGGCTGAGTTCTTCTCTCAAATGGAAAACACTCTGTTCCACCTTGTGACGTCATCATGTGGTAAGACAGGAAGTACTTCACTGTGTTTTTAAACTCCATACACCTTCACTAGAATCATTTGGATGATTTCAGCCCTAAAACTGGCCATTTCTACGGAAGTAACGGTAAAAGTTAGCTGTTAAATTTGAGCATTTTGAGCTACTAAAACCAGTATCGAAACTAGACACTAATTTTAAAATCAGTCGTCATATGCACTTTAAGTTATTTCGATAATTATGAGAACTTGTAAAACGCTATATTTTCTATTTAAAATCTCTAGTACGACGCAATAATCAGAGAGAAAATCGTGTATTCAGTCTGAAAACCAAATGGAGATAAGTAGCGGAGAGGGGGACTTCTTTAGCGCCAGCAGAAACACCTGAAGTTTCCGAGGCCTAATCGGAAAGCACCATCTAACAGCGACTTCAAACAGTCTAGTAAACACCTGCTTGTATCTGGCCCTGCATCTGTCTGCCTAAATACCACCCATTCTTGCTCCTACACACACAAGAACCGCTTTGGGACATTTGTGGCCGTGCTCACACCTCCGACATGAAGAACCAGACTCTGTGGCTCTTAAGGGAAAAACCCAAAGGAGAAGAAGAGAGAGCTCAGGTGAGAAATGTGAGGTTTTGGCAAGTAAACATTACATTCATGCAGGTGGTCTTTGACAAAACCCATCTTCATTCAGAGGTGCAAAAACAATGCTACGGTATGTTCCTATCTCCCACTTTAATGATTAATCTGATCATAGAGTCTTTATCTGTTGACGCCGCTCTTTGACGACTCATTTGGACAAGTATTAACAAGAGCTGTTGTGTCTCGCAGTGCGGCGCCTGTCTCACACACTCATATCGAATACAATAGAAATGTGCTGGAAACGTATCAAGACTTCACGGTATTTCAGGGTGACACTGCGTAATGACTATAATTAGCCTTATTGGAGCGTTAACAAAGACTTAATTCACAGTGAAAAAAAAAAAAGGTGGAACAATGGCACAGAGGTTGGTTCTCACCTCACAGCAAGAATGTTTGAGGTTTGATTCTGGGGCGGCGCGGGGTCTTTCTGTGTGGAGTTTGCATGTTCTCCCTGTGCCTGCGTGATTTGGTTTCCCCTACCACTAAAAACAACCCATGTTTTGGGTTGATCATAGACTGTATATATAAATGAACATAGCTAACCCGCTAGCCGCCGCGTTCCAAAAAGGAAGTGAGCATGGCCGCGCTTCCGCCTCCATCAACTCTGGCTCCAATTCACTTTCTACTGAAAAACTGTGGCCCCTCTCTCTGTAACTGCTGCTGTCAGACTCGTCATTTTGGTCTTAAAATGTTCGTATTAACCCTCTACATGATCCTGGCGTTTTTATTTCGCTATTGCGTCTGTAAATCAAGATATGAACATTAATAACAGACAAATCAGACGCCTTCTTTCCTCGAGGTTGCCTTCGCTAGCATTAGCAACAGGTTTGATTGACAGCGTTACTTAGGGCCCATTCCCTGCCAAACCAGAGGCGCAGGCGAGAAGGGGCGTTACCTTCAACAGCCTCGCTCCGGATTGGCTCTTTAGTTGCTATGATACTCGCAGTCAGAATTCCAAATATGGAACTCGGCTCCAAATTAACGGCTCTAGCCTCGACGAGCTTCACTTGACTGGAGCCAAACGCTTAGTCCACTTCTTTACACAGTCTATGGGGCTGATGGAGGAAACAGCAGCGCCCACTCAGACGAGAAACATGCAAACTCTGCACAGAAACATCAGCCCAGGAGTCGAACCCAAAACCTCCTTTCTGCGAGGCGAGACGTGCCGCAACGCATCCTGCTAAGTCAGTTAAACGTTTCTTTTCTTCTCCTTCGTCAAAGTCCCGCTCCTCCATTACAGCCGGGATTGGCGGCTTAGCACTCACTTTCCACTTGTTCCTGCGCAGCTTCTGAGGCTGTTCTACCTTAACCTTACCCCCCTCTGCCGCCCCTCTTCCCCACACACCCCCCTCCCCACACCGTCTAACTCCGTGGACCCCCTTTACCGGCTCCACACGAGATATGACTTTTCTGCCCAAAAACGCTGCCCTCAGCACTGATTTCTATTCGGCACGCAGGACCCCAGACGGCTCTCTGAAAGGTGGAACAAAGCCGGGTTTTGTGCTGGTTCTGGGAGGCCGCGCGCTCTTGTCATGTACATGTGAAATTAATTAGGAGGAAATACTAAAACACTTGGGTGGAAATTGCCTTTTACCAGATGTGCTACATATGAGCAGATATGGGTTGGGTAGAGTAGCTAAAAGATGTACTCGAGTATGAAGAGTACTGTCACGTCGAGTGTTGTCGTGATGGGACAGTTTCAAACACGACTTCGATACCGATTACGATACCACTATGAAGATAAAAATGCTCCCTTTTTCGTAACAGAATGTATTTTTCATATACAAAATAATAGTACATTCTTTATCTTAGCGTGACGTCTTATATTCGTTTGATTAAGTTCAAAATCAAACCAAAACTGTTCAGGAAAGCTCAAGTTTTGTCCTGTTAATGTGATTTTTTGCAGTATCGATACCTGCTCAAACGAGTATCAAGATTCACTGTAGTTACTTTTAAATAATGTTACTCAAGTAGAAGTACAAAGTAGTTGTCCAAGAACAGTGGGGGAAGGTAACAAAGTCAAAGTAGTAAAGTGCTGTACTTAAGTAGAATTTTTAGGTATCTGTTCTATTTACAGTGGGTACTTTTTACTTTTACTTCACTACATTTGAGAGCAGTATCTGTACTTTCTACTCCACTACATTTTTGAACAGGACCGAAAAGTAAAAAGTACTTTTCATATGATTTGAGAGGTTATTTTTACCATGTTCGTGGTAAAATCCTGACTGAAGTTTTCACTCAAACTTCAGCTTTAAGCAAAACAAAAATAAATATACAAAATTTATAGGAAAAGTCAAGAAACTGATTAAGTTTTGTTTTTTGTTTTTTTTAAACGGGTACTTAAATACTGTTACTTAAGTAGATTTTTTCATGTGATACTTAACGTAACTTTTTACCTGTGTATTTATACTTTTAGTTAAGTAACAAAATTGGGTACAGCTCCGTTTACCTTTTGTTCAGTAGAGATTGGAATTTCCAGGTCTGAAATCATCCAAATGATTCTTGTGAAGGTGTGAGGAGTTGTGTGAATGAAACAAAACACAACTCCAGGTCTGTTTGTGTCGTAACGTCTGGGGGATCAAAGATACAGACTCGGGGAAACAGTTAAGAAGTGTTTATTTACAAGTTCAAAATGTGAATGATGGTTGACGGAGCAGGCGGTGGAGAGCGAGGTCGAACGGGTCGTAGGTCGCCGGGTCGGGCGCTGGAGTGTTTGTACCGGTCGTGGAGAGCTGGGTCGGAGGGGGAGGTGTACGGGAAGTCCAAAGAGCGGGATCTGGCAAAAAAAGAGAAAGACCAACTGAGTACGGAGATCATAGCCACAAAAACTAGACAGAGCCAATCGGAGTAATACCACGCAGGATACGCTGGAGATACGTTGACTATCTGGCGGCGTGTGTAGAGATCCTCGGCTCCTTTGTGCTCCAGGGGTGGCTTGAAGGACACAGAAGGGAGGGGGAAGACGGCACAGATAACACAATAAACCCCTGACAGTTTGTGATGAGGAAACAACATTATAACATAGATCAGAAAGTAGAGTAATATGGGCCCTTTAACCCTGGAGAACCCAAGAACCCTTTTCTTCTTTGGAAAATTATGAACAATGCATTAAATTACTGCTGTAAGTTCACTGAACACCGAAATATCCACTTTTTCAATTTTAATTCTTTATTCCCTAATTTAGGATCAGGGCCAAATTTGACCCATTGGGCTTTAGGCGCATCATTTCACAGAATCACAATAACAAACACTGTCAATGCAAACTATTTTAAATTTAGGAAAATAATCAGTCAACCACACAGATACAGTGAGACATGAGACAATGTTCTTTTTTGCTTTATTTGTTGCATGTTAGAACTGAATTTCAAATGTACAAACACACTTTGGCCAATGGAAACAAGAACACAAGGCCCAAATCACTACCACTCTGGCTCATTTTAGTTCAATATTCATCCACTAGGTGTCTCTATGCAGGGGCCAGAAGTGGCACTCTGGGCTTTTGAAGTTAAATTTGACATATTTTTTGTTTGTTTGTTCATTTTGGGTAGCAGCAATTAACTGCGGCCAAATTGCCCCCGTGGGTTCTCCAGGGTTAAGTAAAAGTACTGTTACACTGTCACATATATTACACATATAAGGGTAAAAACACTCTGAGAACTACAATGCCATTAAAAAAGTTACTACCCACCTCGTCGACTTCCTATGAAAACCATGTCTGTGGAACTTTTTGGCTGGACTCTGAGATGAAAGAATCTGCCACTCGAGGTTGTATGCTACTGTTTGTTCCACTTTATGGACTCTTAGGTAACATGATGACTTAACCAGGGTCAGGAAAATAACATGTTTCATTCTGAGGTAAAATTGGACAAGAGACAAGAGACGCAGTGTTCTTCAATGATCCATGTCTAATTCAAAACGCAAAGGAGCCAAAAAACTCAACAATAAATAGCCATCGGATGTGAGATAACCGTAGTCATGGCGATAAGGAAGGTCGTTTTGGTACGATACTGAAATCAACTCAGTTTTGATACCAGGGGAAAAGCTTTATGTTTGGCACAGATTTCGATACAACTCAAAATAACAGTAGTTTCTTTAGGTAACTATTCGCATTCAAAATCCAATGCCTGGTTATCTCCATGACGATTGCTTTACCTGGAATGTTCCACAGTTCAGCGTTAAACTTTTCTATTTTCCATTTGTTCAGTTGCAGGTGTTATTATGCAAAGAACTTACCTTAAAAACATGCATTCTTACTATGAGCTGGGTCAGCTCTCCACAGACCTGACCGTAGACTGTATATATATATATAGATGGACGTAGCTAACCCGCTAGCCGCCGCGTTCCAAATAGGAAGTGATCATGGGCGCACTTCCAGCTCCATCGACTCTGACTCCAGTTCACTTTCTATTGAAAAACTGTCGCCCCTCTCTGTAACTTTGGTCTTAAAATGTTCGTATTAACCCGCTCTACATGATCGTGGTGTTTTACTTGCTATTGTGTCTGTAAATCAAGATATGAACATTAATAACAGACATGTCAAGCGCCTTCTTTCCCCGACGGTACTAAGTTACTCAAGTTACAACTGTTACCACAGGTTTTGACAGTGTAGCTAAGCGCCCGCTCCCTGCTAAACCAGCGGTGCGGGCGGGAAGGGGCGTTAACTTCAGCAGCC
>KN478794.1:0-10422 GCA_000787095.1 Periophthalmodon schlosseri
TAGTAGTAGTAGTAGTAGTAGTGAGGAAAAGTGGTTTTACATGTTAAATTTATTAAGCAATAGAAGTCATTGTTTTAGAATTCTAAATGTTTTTAATGTAGCTTATTAAATTATAGCAAAAAGAAAACATATTTTTCAAAAGTCAGAAAAAGAGGTTTTGTATTTTGTATTTTTAAGAAATAATAAAAATAAGATAAAGAATTGTTTTAGAATTCAACATAATGTTGTTAAAATGAAATGAACCTGAGCTCACCTCAAACTCTGCCATCACTCAGAGACACAGGATATAAGGTGGTATATATATACATATATATGCTATATATGTGCTATAAAGTGGTATATATGGAGGTATATATAAGGTGGTATATGGTGGATAAGCCCCCCTCTGACCCTTAGTTGAATGGGCTCTGTCCTTTAGTTGAGTGGGCTCTGGCCCTACAGTCTTGAGCTCTATCTGCAAATGGATGCGCATTAGTCCTGGACACATCTGCAGCCGGCCCGTCCATGGGAGTGGCTCTCTCCTTCACTGTGGTTCTCCTCAAGGTTTCTCTTTTTCCCAATGTTTTTTTTGTTGTTGTTTTTTTTTCCTTGCTGAGGAGGGTCTAAGGACAGGGGGCGCTCTGGGACAGTTCTCCATTTGCTTGTTTTCTGTTGATTAATTTGCTTGTCTGTTTCTGTTTCATTGTTGATTTTCTAACTTTCTGTTGGTGGGATTTATGAGGTGGTATATAAGGTGATCATCTTGTTGTTGTCATTACACCAGAACATATCAGGGCATTGGGTGAACATTTCATCAGACGGATTTCTAAATTCATCATAAAATGGACAATACAACAAAAAATATTGTTCTCTAAACTCACAGAGAGAAAACCTCCCAGTTTCCAAGGACAGGGGAAGGACCCCTGTATGCAGCTGTGCCATTAACGATCTTTGATTCCTGCTCACATTTGCTCTGACATAAAATTCAGTCTTAAATGTATCTTTTAATTGAATAACTTGGGTTTAGCCAAGATCCTCATCTTCAGATCTTCAGCCACTGCTCTTCATAACTGGACATCAGTTCTTATTCTGTTGACGCTGCATGGCAAATTGTTATGGAATACATACTGAAGTTGTGCTTCAGCAAAAACAGCCCATAGCTCTACTGCCCAGGGTGACTTGGGTTTACTCCACTCAAAGACCTTTTTAGATACTCTATTATCAAGCAGATTAATAATCTGATTCCACAGTCTGACCATGTTACACTTTCTTTGGATTAAACCAGGGACCCAGCCCATATAACCCTGTGCTACCAAAACTGGGCCAAACTTGTGCACTCCCAAGAAACAGCGGATGACTCTGTTTTCCACAGCGTCCAAGGCTGAACTCTGTCTGGCCCCCCACACACCAGCGGCATAGTTTAGAACTGGAGATACACAGGCCTCATCCAACTTAGAATATGTTTCATAACCGAGATCTTTACACATTTTCACGTTGTTAATCACAGAACCTAGAGCTTGGCTGGCTGAAGCAGCAAGGTATATATAAGGTGGTGTATATGATGGTATATATAAGGTGGTATTTATGGTGGTTTATAAGGTAGTTTATAAGGTGGTATATATAAGGTGGTATATACAGTGGTATATAAGAAGTTATAATGAGCAGTGAGTTGAGTGAAACTAAATGTATAATAAAAGAGTGAGTTACCATGGTGACTGACTCAGGGTTTAGGTTCACTCTCTGTCAAACTGAAAACTCTGAGCTCTTTTCAGGTTTAACAAAGTCTGAGTTTGGACTAAACCTGCTTCTCAAAACAGGGCCAATGTCTGTGTTTCGTCTGTTAGCAAAACCAGGAGTCCAAACTAAACCAGGTGAAACCGCGTTTAGTTATTATGCTGCAAAAAGATGAGATAGTACAGTCATCTCCAAACAATCCTCTTCACGTGTGCCTGTGGCTAAATTATATACAACTGTACTTTGTAACTTTTGACATTTTAATTTAATGTCATTTATATGTTTTCTTTTATCTTGTTGTGATATTTTTTATATTTGTAAGGCGCATTGAGTTACTTTGGATGTGAAATAGACTGTACATATATAAATTCTTTACATCTCATCTCTCATGTCTCTCTTTTTTCTCTCTTTTTCCCCTCTTTTTTCCCTCTTTTTTCCCTCTTTTTTCCCTCTGATTATTCCCTGTTTTTCCTCTGATTTGTCTGTGATGTTGTTGTTGGACCCAAGTGGAGCAGTGTCCCAGCATGCACCTCGACTGCGGCTAACAGCTAACGGCTAACTCCAGAGCTCAGTGCTTCAGCGGGCTCCGTCTGAGAGAAGCCCCGGCTCCAGAGCTGCAGTCCCGGTACACGTTCCTCCTGATCGCCTCCTGACGCCTCCGGACCGCAGACTCTCCCCCCGGGCACTGACGGGCACTGACGGGCACACAGCGGACACACACACGGGCACACACGGGCACACAGCGGCAGGAGCCCGGTCCTCCAGAAGAGCCGAAGATGATTAAGCTGTTCTCCCTGAAGCAGCAGAAAAAGGACGAGGAATCCGCCGGAGCGAACAGGACCGGGGCCGGGGGAAAGAAAGCCAGCGCGGCCCAGCTGCGGATCCAGAAAGGTGGGTACAGTCCGGGCCAGGGGACGGTCTGGGCCCTGAGTCCCGGGGATCTGCTCCGGGACCGGCCGCGGAGCCGATCTTAGCCCCGGAACCCGGCTCCAGACCCTGGCTCCGCGCTGGAGCTAACCCGCTAGCCTAGCATGCTAACAGCGCTAGCTCAGAGCTGCGACTGAAAACAAAACACCAGGGGCTCCTATCCGGGGTTTGTTTGGGTTTTTATCCCGAGCATAGGCGGCCCTGCCCCGGCAGGAGGCTGCGGGACTCCGGGACAGAGCCAGAGCTATGTTTTTATTCTTCTAAAAACACTGAAAGATCAGGGATATGAACCAAAACAACAGAGCAGCTTCTACAGGGAAATAAGGACACAGACAGGACTCTGCCCCTCTGCTCCTTTGACCCTCTGCTCCTCTGACCCTCTGACCCTCTGATTCTCTGACCCTCTGACTCTCTGACTCTCTGACTCTCTAGGCTCTGTTTGTCCTGTGCGGAGTTGCGACTGGCTGTTACTTCTGCTGCTGTCTGTGCTGTTGCTGTAACTCTCTGACTCTCTGGCTCTTTGGCTCTTTGGCTCTCTTCTCCACCCCCCTGTCCCCTCCCCCTCTCCTCCCCCCCCCCCCCTCCACTTCTGCTCCTCTTGTTACTCCTCTGCTGCTCTCCTCTTCTTCTCTCACCCTCTTCCTCGTCCTCCTCTCCTCTTCCTGCTCCTCTCTCCTCTTTGTCCTCTCCTCTTTCTCCCCCTCCTCTCCTCTTCCTACTCCTCTCCTCTTCTCATCTTCCTCCTCTCCTGTTCCTGCTCCTCTCCGCTTCCTCCTCTTCCCCTCTTCCTCCTGATCCTCTTCCTCCTCTTCTCCTCTTGCTCCTCTGCTCTTCCTCCTCTTCTCCTCTTCTCTTCTCCTCTTCCCCTCTTTCTGCCCCTCTCCTCTTACTTCTCCTCCTCCTCCTCCTTCTCTTCTCTTCCTGCTCCTCTCTGCTTCCTCCTCCTCTTCCTCCTCCTTCTCCTCCTCCTTTCCTCTTCTCCTCCTCCTCCCCTCTTCCTCCTTCTCTTCTCCCCCTCTCCTCTTCTCCTCCTCTCCTCTTCCTTCTCCTCTGCTCCTCTTCCTGCTCTTCCTCCTCCTCTCCTCTCCTCTTCCTCCTCCTCTTCTCCTCCTCTCCTCTTCCTCCTCTCAACTCTCTTTTGTTGTTTTTCAGACATAAATGAGCTGAATTTGCCGAAGACGTGTGAGATAAACTTCCCAGACGACGATGATCTGCTCAACTTCAGACTTATCATTTGTCCAGACGAGGTTTGACCCACATTCACTTTTATTATTTATGGGTTTTTTTAAGTAATATCTAGAGATGCACCGGTCCAGCTTTTTCAGCTCCGATACTGATACTGATCCTTTAACGTTGCGTATCTGCCGATCCCCGATATGAACCGATACCAGAGACAGAGAACACAGTGAGCTCATAACAGAACAGAGCCCGGTGTGTTATGTAACTGTTATGTTTTAAATAGTCAATACACAAACCTTCATCACGTTCATCTGGAGCGCTCATGTTAAAGACACACTGGCCTCAGTTTCCCTATGGTTAAATCTGTGCATATTTGGTATACGACCGAAAGGAGCCACTTTGCGGATTTATCCAAACTGACGTGAGCTCAGACCATAGACTGTAGCCGTGTCCCAATTCAATGGCTGCATCCTTCGAAGGACCCGTCCGAAGAGGCTGCTCCTCTGTGTAGCCTCTGTGGACTGCAAAGGCTGTGCCCACAGAGCCGCTCCTGTCACCCGGCAGCCGGATCACACACATGGATCGATTAAAAAGATTGTGCTCTAGTGATCAAATAGTCGGACCATGAGCCCAAGATATTATATATTATAATAAATCTGATCCAAATCTTATGGCTAAAAACACAAAAATGAAAACTAGTGTAACTTCTACAAATATAACCAATTTGACAATGTTCTTGTAATAAACTAGCCTAAATGATCTTAAAGTTTCAACTAAATTATTTGAATTCTTAAAGTAAGATTTTGATATTGACAAGGGAATACATAAATGGTAAAGGTGCATTAGGTCAGTTTATAAAGAAAGATCTCTCTTTGAGTAAAGATGGTTTATTATACAATCAGAAGGAATGTCTGGAAATACTTTGTCAATAATGTGAACAGTCAAACATTAAACCCTTTACACACATTATAAAGTTTGTACAAAAAAATAGTTGTATGTCAATATACTCTCAGACTGTGTTCCCTTTTTACTGAATGATGTGACAGTCCAAAACAAATTCATTATCTTTGTAAAATGTGAGCAGGAATGATGTGAAGTCCAAAACAAATTCATTATCTTTGTAAAATGTGAGCAGGTGGATCACTACAGCTTAAACATTCTTTAAATGTAAATGAATTAGTTATTATCAAAAGAGACAAATAACTGTCACACAACTGTCACTGTCTCACAGTGAATCAAAAGTCAGTATAGACAGAAAAATCATTAAACAAACTAATCATCTAGTGGTGATTATGGACTAATTATATTTTGGGCTTTAACACATTCTGCTTCTTGTCGCACACTGTGAACTACAAATCTATTTTATGTGAAGTACAAGTCTATTTTCTATAACTGAAACATTACCATGTTCCACTTTCTTAATGATAAAACCGTTTAGGTGTTCTTCAGCTAAGATTAAAAGAAACTACTTTTACTCTACATTTAAATGAAATATTTTTAACTTCTGCAAGAAATTAGAAGTTAAACCTAAACTTTACACACACGTTGCACTATTAGGGCACATAAGAGAGAGCAGCACACAGCATGGGCCTTGATAGAACCATAGATGCCTGGTCTTCTGCTGGACCACCTCCTCAGTGACTCTGGACGGAGGACAGTGGAGACATGACCGAACACACTTAGACCACTCTCTATGATGCATCCCTTGTCTTCCACACGAGGAGGACTCCGCTAGCTCTGACCGCTGCACAGTGGGATAATGGACCTTATGTTTGGTCAGTTGAAAGTTAAAGCCTGTATGTAGTGACGAACACAAATTAATATCAAGATTTTAAACATTTTCTTCATTATTATACAATTAGGTCTGATGGGCATAACAGACAGACACAGGTCTCTTGTCTCTACATCAGTGTGAGCACAGATCTGTTATATTGCTGTCCATCATAAATCTGACCAGTCCAAACAGTGCTCTTTACTCTTTCATTTAAAAACATTCATGGATTTTAAAAAATAGATAAATCACAGAATTACCATGACCATGACCATGGCCATGGCCATGAAAACGTGGTCACTTTCCTCCTCGTAGCTTTATAAATTACTCCGTGGGCTTCTTTTCTCCTAACAGTAAAAACATGATTAGTTTGTTGATCATCTGTCCAGATATGAAAGTTTCAGATTACAGCCAAACTTTTAGCTCAAATCTCTGAGGCTTACACAATTAATACTAAACTTCTTTGACAGTTTAGTGGGCGTTCTCATGTCACATTTACAGTTGTGTTAGTAATGATTTCATAAAGTTAAAAGCGTGTACTTACATGTTTTCTCCGCTCTCTGGACGAGCTTTTTGCTCCGTGTTTTTTGAACATCTGACCAGCATCCCATAATGGGATATAGGAGGCTGCAAAGGATGCTCGGATGTGTCCTTCATTCACGGCCGATCTCCATGAAAACGTGGGCTGCGTTTGTGCGCTGCATGAAATGGGACAGGCTTGTCGCACCGGATGTGACGCAACTGGCCTTCAAATGTAGCTGACAAAGGACGCGGCCGTTGAATTGGGACACGGCTTGTGTATATATAAATGGACATAGCTAACCTGGTAGCCGCTGCGTTCCAAACAGGACTTGATCACGAGTGCACTTTTGGCTCCATCAACTCTGGCTCCAATTCACTTTCTATTGTAACTGCTGCTGTCAGGCTCGTCATTTTAGTCTTAAAATGTTAGTATTAATCACCTCTACATGATCCTGGGGTTTTTATTTCATTATTGTGTCCGTAAATCAAGATATGAACATTAATAACAGACAAATCAGGTGCCTTCTTTCCCCGAGGTTGCTCCCGCTACCATTAGCAACAGGTTTGATTGATAGCGTTGCTAAGCGCCTGCTCCCTGCTAAACCAGCGGTGCGGGCGGAAAAGGCTGTTACCTTTAACAGCCTTGCTCCGGATTGGCTCTTTGGTTGCTATGATACTTGCGGTCAAAATTCCAAATATGGAACTGGGCTCCAAATTGGCCCCTATAACTGCTCGCCTCGATTAGCTTCATTTGACTGGAGCCGAATGCTGTGGGTGACGTCACACTCACTTAGTCCACTTCTTTACACAGCCTGTGGCTCAGACCATACAGCTGGTCTGAGGAGACGTCCCACACACACATCTCAAACAAACGGCAAACTGTAGGAAACGTAAGGCCCCTTAATATGCTTGTTTTTAGGATCAGTTGAGCCAAAATGCAGTTTAGCTCTGTAGGCGATACGTGTTAAACGAGTTTGTAAAGTTTAAAAGTTAAAGTGCGTAGTTAACAAAGCATCATCATGAGCTTTGGGTTTAAGCCTAAAAGACCAGCATAACTTTGGACACCACTCGCTCCACACCAGGCCGAAGCGAGTTCAGGTAACAGCAGCAGTCCACAGTGGTAAAGACGCGGCCGAAGCTCTCACCGTAGTGCAGCGTCGCTCTGGTCTGGACGGGCCTAGGGATTCGGTCCTGCGGCGCCATCTTTGTGTGCGGGTTCTGGGGAAAGCGAGGCTGCAGTGCACTCCGGTCTGGATAGGTTCGTCAGACGCCTCCGTCCTCCGTGTGCTGGTTCCAGACGTGGGGACCAGGCCCGGTGCGCAGTGGACTGGGTGCGAGCAGTTCTGTCCTGCCCTTGCGTGCCTGGTTCTGAGGTCCAAGCATCTGGACCATAGCACAGATCCAGTCCAGGAAGTGAATATGTCATATGTACATCATACTAGCGAGAAGCCCATTTTTTTTTTCATTTGTACTAAAAAAGAAAATAACACTGGAGAAGAAAGTGTGTACGTCACAGTGGGCGTGCACCGGTAGAGGTGAAAACGGGGGTAGATCGACAAAATGGCTTGAAAATAAGAGATTAAAGATTACTCAAACATGAATCACTCCAAATACAACTTCAGAGACTCAATGAGAAGAAACGACTAGAACATGGTTAAAAGATCTTAACACAATAGTTTGAAGAGCAGGTATGATTTAAACCTCATCAGGTTAAACTTCTGATCTGAGACAGACCCAGGAGACGGATTCATTTGCAATAAACTTGTAAAACTTTGTGCATGATGTCACTTTTCTTGCCTCTGATCTGAATGGTCACTACCTAAACCCTAGCAGCCAATCATGACCTGGTGCTAGTGAAGCTTCTGCAGCTCGGTGAGTGAATTCTGGAGGGTCTTTCACATAAGGCATCCCCATATACTTAGAATGACACACACTTATACGCGTCTCTATCTGCAGGTCAAGGCTCTGGACCATAGACTGTATACAGTATATAAATGGCTCCAGGCTCCATCAGCTCTGGCTCCAATTCACGTTACAAACTGTGGCCCCTCTCTCTGTAACTGCTGCTGTCAGACTCGTCATGTTGGTCTTAAATGTTCGTATTAACCCTCTACATGATCCTGGGGTTTTTATTTCACTATTGTGTCCATAAATCAAGATGTGAACATTAATAACAGATGAATCAGGCGCGTTCTTTCTCTGAGCTCGCTCCTGCTAGCATTAGCAACAGGTTTGATTGACAGCGTTGCCAAGCTCCCACTCCCTGCTAAACCAGCATTACCTTCAACAGCCTCACTCCGCATTGGTTCTTTGGTTGCTATGATACTCGTGGTCGGAATTCCAAATATGGAACTGTGCTCCAGATTCGCCCATATAACCGCTAGCCTCAATGAGCTTCATTTGGAGCTGAACACTGTGGGTGACGTCACACTAACTTAGTCCACTTCTTTATACAGACTATGGGGATTATACAGGTTTAGTTGTGTTTTTTAAACAGTAGGAGGCAGGGCACACAATGTTGATTTAAATGTGTAGTTTTTTTAAATGTGTTCTCAGTGGTTGGATGCTCATATCTGTGTCTGTTTCTGTTTCAGGGTTTTTACAAAGGAGGAAAGTTTGTGTTCAGTTTTAAGGTGAGTCTGATACGGTCCGGGTGCCCTCTGCCCCTCTGTCCCTCTGTCTTCTGCCCCCCTGCCCCCCTCCCTTCTGCCCCTCTGTTTTCTGCCCTGTGTCAATGGAGAATGGATTATTGCTGAGCAGAACCAGTCCAGTATAAATCAGAGAAATGACACATTTCATAATCTCTCGTGCAGTGTTTTTACAGAGATGGTCATAGTTTTGATGCTCCTCTGTTTGTCTGAGTGTAGTCACACTGTGAACTGTGAAGAGGGTTTAGATGTCAGCCATGTCTGAGTAATCTAGCTATCTTTCCCGGACCCTATTCAAACTCTCCTTACAGTTAGCAGTACGAGCCTGTACAAGGCTCCGCCTACAAGCCTACATCACCCATGCTCCCACACAACAATTCTCCATAAATCTGCAAAAACATGATGCAAAACTGTACACAGCAACTTGACAAACCTGATGTGATGTGCATTAGTTTCATTAGTGGGATGCACCTGACTGTGTTGTGATAGTGCTCTGAAGGGGGAGTGACTTAGCACAGAGGGAGGGGAGACTCAGAGTGTGACATGGTGACTTAAATATTTTTTGTGTTAGCAGTTAATACCCCACAGAAGAAAAATACCTCCTCTTTAAACAGTTGCCATGATCTGAACTCATCTGTAGAAAACATACTTTTGTAATTCAACATGACCCTCTCTCTGACCTCTGACCCTCAGGTAGGGCAGGGTTACCCCCATGACCCCCCCAAAGTGAAGTGTGAGACCATGGTTTACCACCCCAACATCGACCTGGAGGGAAACGTGTGCCTCAACATCCTACGGTCAGTGAACGCACCACCACATGTATATCTATATATACAGTATAAGAAGAAAACATCCTACGGTCAGTGAATGGACCACAGACTCACTGTACATAATAATAATGCACTTATAAGCACTTATAAATGAGAGGATGGGAACATCCTACAGTCAGTGAACGCTTCACCTCACCAGGGTAACTGAGGTCCAGTTTTACTGAGCTTTGACCACCGTCACCTGGTTCCAGTCTGGCCCTGGTCTGGGTCTGGCTTTGGGTCTGGGTGTGGCCTGGCCCTGGTCCTGGTCTGCCCCTGGGGCTGGCGCTGGGTCTGGTCTGGGTCTGGGTCTGGTCTGGTCTGGTCTGGATCTGGATCTGGGTCTGGTCTGGGTCTGGTCTGGGTCTGGTCGGGTCTGGTCTGGGTGTGGGGTGGTCTGGGTCTGGGTCTGGTCCTGGTCTGGGTCTGGTCTGGCCTCTGGTCCTGATCTAGTCCTGGTTCTGTTTCTGGTCTTGTTTACTCATGCTTGTTTGTTTATTTCCAGGGAGGACTGGAAACCTGTGCTCACGATAAACTCCATCATCTACGGCCTTCAGTACCTCTCCCCTCCCTCGTGAGTCACCCCCCCCACTGCAGCCACAGGGGGGGCGCTACACTGTCACACTGCAGCCACAGGGAGCGCTACACTGTCACACTGCAGCCACAGGGGGGCGCTACACTGTCACACTGCAGCCACGGGGGGTATTTTCCAAAGCTCTAAACTTAACCAAAGAAACTGTCCTTAAAGATGAACCTAATCCTAATCCTAACCTGTTTTGAAATAATATAGAGTCAAAAATACACTTTTGAAAAAAAAAATGAGGAGAGGAGAAGAGGGGGGAAAGAGAGGGGA
>KN478797.1:6413-20131 GCA_000787095.1 Periophthalmodon schlosseri
CTCCTCCACTCTTTCTCTCCTCCTCTCTCCTTCTCTCTCCTCTTCTCTCCTCCTCTTCCTTCTCCTCTCTCCTCATCTTTCCTCCTTCCCCTCCTCCCCTTCTCTCTCCTCCTCCTCCCTCTGTCCTCCCCTCTCCGCCTCTCTCCTCCTTCTCTTCCTCTCCTCTTCTCTCCTCTTCCTTCTCTCTCCTCCTCTCCTCTTCTTTCTCTTCCTCTCCTCATTTCTCCTCCTTCTCTTTCTTCTCCTTGTCTCTCCTTCTCTCCTCCCCTCTCTCCTTGTCCTCTGTCTCTCCACCTCTCTTCCTCTCTTCATCTCTCCTCCTCTCTCCTCCTTCTCTTCCTCTCCTCATCTCTCCTCCTTCTCTTCCTCTCCTCTCCTCCTCTTCTCTCCCGTTCCTTCGGACTTGCACATCTGCGTTAAAACAACATCAAATACTTTTACATCTCCACAGTCAAAACCAATGAACCATCTTTTCCCCGACTGCAGAAATAAGTTTGGACTCTGGATGCTGCCGCGGTGGAGGCTACACGTGTTACGTTTTTTAACATTCCCAAATCTGGTCTATCCCAAAGTAGTGATTTTCCCAGGCACGACCTTTGCTAATTTCAGGTTTTGAATGTTTAGCCCTGCCTGTTAACAGATGTGTTGTTTTAGCCGTTGCTACATCTCCTGCTGTTTTTTTATAGATGTTTGCTATGCTAATAAGCTAAACATGTTTTCCACAACAAATTTTCATGAAGTGTTTTTATAAAGAAAGCCCAGTTTAATGTGTTGTATTGCGTCGACAACCTGCTGCAAACGATTTTGGGGATTCCCGTGTTTTTTTGTTTTTTTTTTGTATTTAAAGGGCCCATATTACACTATTTTCTGATCTATGTTCTAATGTTATTTCCTGTGTGTTTTTATTTCATTCACACATGTTTAACACAGAAACCCTGCATATTTAGGCCTAGTTCTTCTCTCAAACTGAAAACACTCCGCTCCACCTTGTGATGTCATGTGGTGATACAGGAAGTGCTCCACTGTGTTTTTAAACTCCACACACCTTCACTAGAATCATTTGGATAATTTCAGCCCTGGGATTGCCGATCTCTACCGAACTAAAGGTAAAAGGAACTTGAAAACTACCACTTCATGACGTCACAAGGTGGAACGGAGCATTTTGAGCTAGACAGACTAATAATAAAGGGTTACTCAAACGTGTGTAAAAGAAAACACAGCTCCACGTGTGTGTATGAGGAGGTAATAACATTATAATGTGGCTTTCACAACATGTTTATACAGATCTAAAGTACAGGGTTTGGAGTTTTTATGCAGAATAAGACTGGAGATTCAGTTGCATGCGGAGGAAGTTGTGGTAGTTCAAACCCGAAGCCTTTGTGATCCGCTAATTGCGTCCATTCATTGTTATTGTGATTAATCCCGCAGAGCTCTCTCCGAGTATTTTGTTGATTAAAGAGGGCCTTGTGGCGTGGGTTGTCCGGTGACTGCCAGGTGCTGACGACCTCGGGGATTCCCGTGTTTTTAAATGTCAAGAATTTGCCCGAGTAAAGTCTAAATTTAACGGGGTGTGTGAGAGCGTAGAACATAGAGGCTTCATTATGCTCAGCGCCTTCACTGACCTCACCCACGTCTGGAGCTGCCGCAGCGAAGCGGCACCAAACAAAACGCCAGAAACAACTGGGTCGGACTCCAGGGAGAGCGGTGTGACATTATACAGGGGAGAGGGGCAGCCATGTTGGATGGTTTACTAAATAAACCATGCGACATCCAACAACGTAGTTTACTCAGCAAATCTGGCCCTTACCTGTCTTAACCTGCAGATAGAAGTTTTTCGATTTTTGTAATTAAGAATAAATCAGTATTATAATCGTTATCAATAAAAGCTATATTTAACTTTGAACATGTTTACCTTGTATCTGGGGAGCACAGTTAGGTTGTGTTTACGGGATTTAAAATCAAAATCTCAAAATTCCTCCTCTTTTCTGCTATCACTATTTGCCTCACACAAACTTCCACAAAACTCCTCCACATTTTAAAAACTATCCCAGGAATGCGCTCACTCCTCTGGCTTCACCGCCGCCTGGCCCGCGCTCCAGCTTAACGCCGTTCTGTGGCGCGGTTATTATGGTCTGTTTTTTTTGGGACATGCACTTTGAACGCTGTTGTCATGGGTTACGAGACAGAGATGCAAAAATGTGACAGAAAATGGAGTTCGAAGCCTTCCACTGGCGTAAGTACTGAGGTCTTTATCATCAGAGGCTAAGCACTGGTAAATAGATAATACGGATTTGTAGCTAATAATAAGTTAAACTGGTCTTTTACTAGAGCTGCAACCAGACTGAAATTAGGGCTACACGATATGAGAAAAGGACCCAATATTCGATGACTATGTTTTATATTGCGATAACGACATTGTGATATTTTAATACACTTTTAGGCGCATAAAGTTCAGTTAATTTAAAACAAAAAAAGTTTAGAAATTAGATTTTTTTTTGCATATCTTCTCTTGGGATTGATGTTACAATATTGTTGACAGAAAAGGAATATACTGTTTATTTCCTCCATTTTCATTATAACAATAATCAGATAATATTATTTGGAATCCATCCGAAATGTCCTAAATCGTGCTTGTAAATCTCGTGGTTGAGGTTCAAGTACTGCACAAAAACTACAAAACTGTGACGTTAACAAAGTAATACTTTACAAATTGCTCCAAGATTAAATGATTATATTAAATAAAACCAAACTATTGAAATATCAATAAAATAAAATATATACAAGTAAAGATGTAATAATGAAACTCTTAACCCTGTAGCGTCGGATGCTGTCGCCGCAGATAGATTCGCAGTTGCGGACTTTCCATTACTGTAACTCCGCAACCGATTGTGCCGTCGTGTAAATTCAAACGGTATCTCAAAGCAGACGTCGTGTAATTCAAACGGTATCTCAAAGCAGAGGCACAGGGCTCTTTAAATATCTTACTGTCATTACGGTAATGCGTTTACGTTGTCCCTCGAAGTTGACCAATCAGAGCGCAGGCGTCGCCGGGATTCTCCCAGTCGGTGCTGAGGCGTCACTCTGGTTACGCTCGCATTAGTAGTGGAAGTATCAGTTTATCGACATTTTGGACGTGTTTTCAAAGGTACATTTATTTTTATAATTTTTCTTCTATTAAACTGGTATTACACACTTATTCTGGTATTACACTTGTTACACATCAAAGGAAAAATAAGGATGGATATGTAAAATAGAGGTAGTTGTGTGAAAAAAAGGCAAAAGAACATGCTGATACCTCCTTTAACATGATTTTTATGGTTAAAAAAAGGAAAAAAGTCTAGGCGAGTTATAATGGTCTATAATGTGCTCAGTCCTTAAAGGGTTAAGAATCCCTGGTCCTTGTTTTGACCCTGTTTTGTCTCTGTGTTTTAGATTGAAGCCGGGGGGAAGGCGGACCTGTGTCAGAGACTTAGAGTCGGGGACGAGCTCATCACCATAAACGGGACAGTTCTCTACGGCAGCAGACAGGAGGCGCTCATCCTCATCAAAGGCTCCTACAGAGTCCTCAAGCTCACCGTGCGCAGGTAAGACACTCGGCTCTACGTCATTATAGAGGCTGCTGCGAATACCAGATGCCACAGGGGGGCGCCAGTGGCAAAAACTATCATGTGTCCTTAGGCAAGACACTTCACCTGAGTGTGGAGTAAAGTGTAAAGCGACTGGAAAAGTGCTGTATGGGACAAATGCATTATTATTATTATTATTTAAGCACTGCACTAGTATTTTTAAACTGCACTGTTCTTCATTCAGTTGACGTTCAAATATTTTACCCCATTGTTTTGAACCCATCTCAATAAAACCAAAGTCTTTGATTCATTTTCTCAAAGGCAAAGCATAAATTTCAACATCCGTCTCGTGTTTGAAATCGCTCCGAGGAGTTTTTGACCCTTTGAACCGGCGCTTTTTGTCAAATAGCCCCAAATCAGAGACAGAGAAAACAAAGTCCTGTGTATCATCAGCGTTTACAGATAAAGGAGGCTGCACAGGAAGTCACCTTCGACCTCCAGGTGTCAGACCAGGAAGCTGACAAGTCTCACTTCTGCACCAACTTTGACATTTAAAACTAAAACAGATAAACTATGAACGTTTGGGCTTCCTGTACAGATGTTTTGCCCTGATACGTTTGACCTCTGTGTGACCTTGTGTATTCTTGTGACGAAAATATAGACTATAAACAACAATAATTAAGCTAATTTATGCCACATACACAATGACCGTAATGCAGGATTATCACAAAAAAGCTTTTATATGTACAGTATAATTAAAAACATGAACTGTGTTAAGTACATAGCAGAATGAAACACGTTATTTAGTTTGCATAATGAGTCTTACAAGTTATTTTAACCAAAAATGCCCCACTAATGCTCAGAAAAAGTACCCACGATAAATATTGACCCCCAAAAATGATCACTCCATCTATCATTTACTGAACGATAAGTTGATATGTATTGAACAGCATTAAAGGTCAATATAAGTTCGCTGTCTGCATCTAATTAGAAAGCGCCTTATTGTCCGATAACTGGGAAGTGCACGTTAGCATGGTAGTTGTTGTTAGCTTTACCGTCACAGCAAAACTCCACACTGGTCTCTGGATGTTGTGAAAAGCTCTCACAAACTCATCGCGGTGAATAATTAGGATGCTCTGAATGCATAAGGTGAGTGAGGAATAACTTTGGACCACTTCAAACCAGTGTTGTCACGATACTAAAATTTCAAACTTGACTCCGATACCACGATGATGATAATAAAAAAGCTCTTTCTTTAGACAACAGAATGTGATTTTCCACATTAAATCATAATTCCTTCTTTTATATTAGCATGTGGTCTTATATCTGTCGTCCAAGTAGGTTCCATGTGCGTATACAAATCTATGTGTCTTATACTTGTTCTGGTACAGCTCAAGATTATTTTAAAGCTGTTCAGGAAAGGTTCATTTCTGTCCTGTGAACGCGACTTTTTTAGTATCGATTAGTATTGGATTTTCGATACTTTCGACAACCCTACTGCAAACTGTTTAAGATTAACTAGTTCTGTTTTTAACGTTTTTAAGACAGCAAAAGTCTGGTACAGCGTCTTTTTAAGTGTGCAATTTTTATTTCAGAATTACTCAAAATTTGTTCTTGACAAAACAAAATCTGCGCTTTGTCCAAGACGTTTCTTGCGTCGGGCTAATTTACCACAGAGTAAAGTTTCGTGCCAAAGTATCAGAAGGCCGTCCACTCTCGGGTCATTCATAAAAACAGCGTTTATAGAAGAGGTGCTAACTACAACTGGCTCCAGACGAAGGGCTTTTTCCACTGTTAAAATTACACTGCGGAGCCAGCCAAGAATACAGCATTCTACTGTACCAGGCTTCAGACAGGTTTTTAAAAGGACCTGTACAAGGACTGTGCAATCAACGGAGTGTTAATGTAATTGAGGTCCATTTATTATACATTTCATATACATGGGAGAAATCAGGTACAGCCTTTTTAAATGGTTCACCGCCCATTTCTTGATTCAGTTGACGTTAAAATGTTTTACCCAGTAGTTTGAACACATCTTTCTCAAACCATTTTTGATTCATTCTCTCAAAGGCAGAGCATCATTTTCAACGTCCATCTCGTGTCTGAAATCATCTGAAGAGCTTTTAAAATGGCAAGGTCTATAGCCAATCTTCTGTGGACCTTTGTGAGTAGAAAAGTGACAATTTTTTGCTGTATCTGTATTTTTTACACAGAGGGATATCAGTCTGGTCCCCACTCCCTCCGTCACGTCTCCAGCCAGAACCAAACGTGATCATCCAATCAGATTTGTTTATTTCACTGACTCGTGTGAAACACGTGATCATCAATCAGATTTGTTTATTTCACTGACTCGTGTGAAACAAAGGAGCTCATTGGTCACCCATCATTTTGAACAAAATCAAATTTCCTTCACGTCACATTAAGAAAAAATCAAAAAATGTGATTAATCAACACTAGTGATGGCTCAGTGCTTCCCCTTAAGGAAATTTTGATTTCCTTAAAGATGTGAAACTTGCATATAATTAATTAATGTAAAAAAAAAAGTGTTATTTGAGTTGGGGATTTCCCAAAATAAAGTTATTATTGCTTTTTATAGTGCCATTGAGCTGTCAGTCAAAGCAAATGTTAGTGTAGTCGTATGAAGGTGTGTGTGGTTTGGGACTTGCTCAGACGTCATTCCACAGTGGAAAAGTAAAATGGCATAATTCCTGTGAAAACATTGTTAAACACCACAATTACTGTTAGGTCATGTGACACATTACTTCTACTTATTTACCACTTTATAGCCAAAGCGTGTTAAATTCTTTTGGTAGTTAACTGCTAAGTTATTTGTAAACTTAATCAGGTTCACTTTTTACACTTTTCGAACTTGTACTTGCCGTTTTCAAATCTCATACTTTACTTCAATTTGAGTAATATATTGTAGAGTGAAGCAGTGCTCTTACTTTATATATTGTACAGTGTAACAGTACTTTCTTGAGTAAAAGCTTTGCTTACTCTTTCCACTGTGAGTAAGTCTACAAGTGACAAAAGCTTTATGTTGACAATATGAAATAATTTGAACATTTGAACTGTAAATCCTAACTCTTAAGTAATAGTCATTTTAAAGTCACAGTATTCTTACGCAAATAAAAAATGCCTTTTTACCAACCTCTGCCATTGCCTGGGATCTAGAATTCACACTTCAATGCTTCATGAAGATGTCAGTCTGGTCACTGGTGAATCTCCCCGAGTTCAGATGGGCTTGATTGACAGGTGGATTAGCCAATTGGGGACATGCATGATCTGTCTGTAGCAAAACAAATATGGCTGCTTATGAGGAAAAAAACGAAAAAATATCACAAGGAACCAGAATTAATGAGCGAAGCACTAAACTCTGTTAATCTGAGATGAGATACATGTCATTTTATTCAAAATGATGAGTAACCAACAAGCTTCTTCATTTCGCATGTGTCACTAAAATAAACAAATCTGACTGGGCGATCATGTTTGGTTTTGGTTTGAGATGTGACGGAGATTGTGCGGTTGAGTGGTGACCAGACTGATACTTCTGTATAAAATACAGAGATATCAGTCTGGATTTGTCAGCCCCAATGCCATTTATGGTTTTATATTGTTTCCATTTTGAAAATCTGTCTGGATTTTATTTCTTGGGAACTGGTTTGAGGATGGTCATTGCTCAGCGCTGCCACTTTAAAGTCCTATTGACTCATTGTTGATTCAACCAGAGCATCATGCAAGAATGTGACTATACAAGCAATACCTTAATCTGTGCACCAGAAATAGCCCGAAATACCGTTACTATGACGTGAATCCAGTTAATAATAAAACCGCTGGTTACTTTATCTCCCTGTATCTTTGCTAGTGCCTCAGACCACATTCTACATACACACACACGTATTCAGTATCTATGGGAAAGCCCCTCACACTCAGACACATGCCAGACACTGACACAGCATTCCTCAGATCATTAGAGCGTACGCGCTGGTCTACTTTAGACTCAGATATTCTGTACAAATATCCAATTTATACAGAAATGTAAATATTTACCTGATAGTGTGAACCCATCTGTTTTCCCCATTGATTACATTGTACTTTGTCATGAAATATCTAAAAAGTAAATTCATAAATGTTGAACCTGATCATTTAACCCCCCCCCACACACACACACACACACACACACACAATGAAGAGCCCCTTTATTTCATAATTGTCAAACTCGGCTCCACGCACTTCTTCTATATTACATTTAATGATTTGTACTTAACCCCACCCTGGTTTAAAATCGCATGGAAATAAGTTAATGGTGGTCTGCTGGTATGGCATTTTTACAGTGGCCCCATTCAGAATCAATGGTCTTTTTGAGTGTGAGAGCAGACGTGGAAAAACATAATTATAATGTAAAAGAAAAGGAAGCAAACGTGACTAAAAAGCTGTTCTGTGCGTCTCTTGTGTTACGTTAGGAGCTGAGGTTTGGAGCTGGGTTGGGTTTCGTGTACAGTGAATATTTCCATGGATTTAACAAATGGAAACTAAAAGGCATAAAGTTCCCATGTTCTTAGCAATGCTCCGGTCTAGACCACTCTAACAGCTTATCGACATTGTTAAAAATTATACATTTTGCTAAGTAGGGCTATAGTCAAGTGAAGAAACTCTTGGTCAATTTGAGACACGTCCTGTCGATCGATTAGTCGGCTAAAAAGTGGGAGCGACAAAAGCTCTCAAAACGATAATATATCTGACCCAAACTGCACTCACAAGACTACACCAGCACAGGGGTTCATCAGTCTATCAAAATCACTTTATTTGTGCCAGAGGGTCAATTTAAGCTCAATGAGCAGTAAAATACAATAATAAAAGAAAAGCTCAAACAAAAGGCTCAGTGCAGCTCAACAGTTAGTCATCAGATCCAGTGTCAGGACAGATGGCGAAGTAGCAGGCCTCAGGACAAAAGTGTCCGTCCTCTTTGTCTTCTGTGTCCTGCAGCATCACAGCAGTGTCCAGGGATAGCCATGTGAAAAGTCTGTAGCATTTCAGAGTTAGCTGGCTAGCATAGCTATCTCCAAGCAGGGTCGCCATGGATACAGGAAAAACAAACTGCTCAAATCACACAGTCCAATACTCCTTAACTTCTGTGTCCTTTCTGTACAAGCTGCACTTCTAAGTTGGTCAAAATCTCCAAATATTAAGTAAAAAATGTAACATAAAAGTTTAAAAACTTCTAAATGTGCCAGCCAGTCAACTGCAAGAGCAGCCAACCACAGAATCATGCAAAAACTAGTTAGTAGTTTATAAAACTATAAAACTCTCAAACTATTTATGCAAAAAAGCACTAGGAAACAATGTATTTAAAGACTTTGGTATGCCTTTTTACGTATACCAGTTAACTCATTGACTAACTTCTCCTTTCTGCTGTTGTCTCATATAAATCCTTTATCTAAATAAAATGAGTCAACTGCTACAGATTTTGGTCGATCAAGACCCATCAAACAATTCATTGACTAGACGACTAAAGGACTACAGCACTACTGCTAAGTTTACTTTTGTGAATTTGAACCAGGTTATAATGTAGTTTTCTCCTCAAAAACATGGATTAAGCCAGGCCCAGTGGTTGTAGTTGTAGCAGTATTTGGAGCACCAACGCAACTCATCATTTTAGTTTCACCATCTTCACCTCAAAGCCGTTCCCTGTTCTGACCCAGACTGGCTGCTTTGTCCTGCTCTGTGTTCTGGAGGCCGGAACGGAGCCAGGGGCTAAATTTGGCAAACCGCAGGAATCTACTGGCCCTGGTTCAGTTCAGGACAGGGGAGAAGACCACACTGTTTGGGGCTGTGAGCTGCCTTTCTGAGGGGGAGTTTATGGGAATTTTAACAAGCCAAGTGAATACAAGAGTCTCACAGCCCGTGCAGTTTCAGATGAATGAAGATTTCAACAAACCCAGGATTCCAAAATGTCATGATTCAGAGTTGATAATGGACTCATTATAGGGCTTCAAGATTAATCGCAATCAAAATCACAATTTAGATAAATGCAGTTGGCAAATCGCTAAGGCTGCAGTTTTTGAAGTACCATAATTTCCTCTACGAACAACAAAATGTCCTTCTTATTCTGCATAAAAACTGCTAACCCTGTAGTTTAGATCTGTACACACATGTTCTGAAATGTGATTCCTGTATTGGTTTGTCAGTTCATATTTCAGTCTTTGTGTCAATTCTTCTGTTATTAAAGCATAAATCGCAAATCTAATCGCAATCGCAATGCTTGTCAATCTCCCCAAATGAATGCAGAGCTTAGACCCTTTACCCTTTGCTTGCACAGCAGTAGTTATTGTCTGATCTCTGAGTGATAATTTCCCCACACATTTTTTCGGACGGGAACATTGTTTTGGGATGTTTTGTCGTCGTGACCCGGACGTGCTCCTTCTTTAGTATTTCCTGTTTTCGCGACCTTTTGTTAGATGTGTGTGTCCAGAGTCCAGACGTAAACCAGCGCATTCCAACGCCGCTACAGAACTTCCTGTTTGGACCCACCCCACTTCCTGTCCAGAGCGATGTGTTGATCAGACGAGAACAAAAGCAGTTTACTGTAGGGAGAATTTACACTGTACAGAAGACTGAGTAAATAAACATTAATTGGATGATAAAGGTCTCATAGTGTTGATTATTCATGTTCTTTTAAAAGCAGGACACCTTAACTTTGATATTTCAGTTTTGCATCTTAAAATAATCTTTGGGGCTGAGAATAAAGGGTGGAAAGGACTTTCTCACTTTATTCCAACACTGAAAGAAGCAGTGTAAATGAGGCTAAAAGCAGTAGCTGTATGCTTCAAGGTTGTGCATCATGAAGGCCCCTCCCCCCATTGGTGAATACGACTCAATTTGACTGCATCATTGTATGTTGTTGCATTTACCAAGATATCTAGCAAATCTGATGTTTTATACAGATGGATATCAGTCTGGTCCCCGTGCCCTCCGTTGCGTCTCGAGTCCCACCAAACATGATCGTCCAATCAGATGTTTTTTTTCAGTGACGAATGTGAAACGAATGAGCTTATTGGTCACACACAATTTTTCCTCGTAATCAGCCATATTTGTTTTGATGTGGACAGATCATGCCATGTCACTGATTGGTTAATCCACCTGTCAGTCAAGCTGATCTGACCTTGGGAAGATGTACCAGTGACCAGACTCACATCTTCGTAAAGTATTTGAGAAGCGTGTATTCTAAATCCCAGGTAATAGCTTTTACATTATGGTCAGTTCCACATGTTTCCCCTGCAGACATGAATTCTGTCATATAAAAACCACTGTAGTTCATAAACATTGTAAACTGCAGCTGGAAAAGTTGACGTGGCTGAACACATGTCAAGGACCATAGTCTAAAACATGTACAAGTTCAGTCAGAAAGCATAATTAAAGACACTGATATGAAGCTATGGCAGTGTAAACAACTTAATGACAAAGGACTTTCAAGTTCGACTCACTCTCTCATCTCATAAACATAAACTACTGGAGAAAGAGAAGAGCAAACAGTGAAACTGAAAACAAAGATTCCTACCTATACAATTTTCCATGTGGGGAATTTTGCTCTCTGCTTTCACAACCAACAACTTTTCTAGGACTGGAGTCGACTAAAGAAATTCTTGGTCGGCTAAAGACATGTCCTGCTGATCGATTAGTCAGCTAAAAAAGGGGGCGTGGCAAAAGCTCTCAAAACTATTGCGTATCTCCGTATATCCGAGCCAAACTGCACTTACAAGACGACACCTGCTCGGGAGTTCATGCAAAAACAACTACATGTAAACAACTTTATGCAGAAAAAAGTGAAGAAACAATAAAAAAGACAGATTAAATTTGTGAATCGTTAGTTTAGTTGGCATCTTTACATAAAAATACCCCCAAAAAACTTCAAAAAACCCAAATCTTCAGTTGACTCACTCACTCAGTAACTTCTCCTTTCTGCTGTTGTCTCATATAAATCCTGATTAATCAAAATAAAATGAATAGTTGACTAATACAAATTTTGGTCGACTAAAAAAAACATCAACAGACTAAATGGACTACAGCCCTAAATTCACAAGACAACATGAAGAAATTTAAATGTAGACATATTGGTTGTTTCCAGGCATTGTTTAAAGCTGCACTATGTAACTTTCCACCTGCTTGTCTCCATGGAGATGTTAGAGTTTGGCCTCTTCCAGAGTATGGCATTAAACCTATTTATCATACGTTCAATTACATTTGTTTGAACCACTTAAAAATACCAAAAAAAAAAAAAAAATTGAATAGAAAACATGCATTGTTACTGTGTGTAAGCGGGGTCGCCTCTCCACAGATGTGATTTGTAACTGGGCCTGATGGAGATAGAGCAATTTAATGACATAGTGTGGAACATTCCAGGCGCACTTTTAAATGTTGCTACTGTTTTAAAAATGAAAGTTTAGAATTTTTTAGTCATTAACTATTGTGTCGTATTTGTCTTTTTATTTAAAAAAGTTTAAATTCTTATATTAAATCTTACACTAGAGCCATTTGCTGCCCAGACCACCTCAAAATGGTTTCAGTCCAGCAGATTCTATACTTTAAAGTTGAACGTATGTTGTGATAATGCCAGGTGTATTTATAACATGCCCCACATAGTTTTACCTATACATTTACATTACAAGGCCCTGGTCCAACCAAACATTATGACCCCATAGAAACAAAAGAAATAATTATGGTTCCCCTTCAAATCTAAACATGTGACTAGACATATAGAAGAATCTTTGAGGGTCCAGAACTAATCCAGGACTGAGGTTTTAAGCATGTTGCCCTTCCGTTTATTCAGATGTCATCACACACGTGACCTCCTGCGGCTTGATAAAGCTACTACCTGTTTTTGCTTTTACATGGACAAAAGCATTTTACATTCTTTCCTCTCTGGTGTCTGGACTGGAGGAGGTTGCGGGTTCAATTTCACTGCTTGTTTGTTCTCGTTCAAGTGAAACATTTGGTTTGTATCTTTTCCTGGAAGACCTCAGACCCCCAAAGCTGCTGCTGCTGCTGCTGTGGAGCGTTCACTGCCACATGCGGACTCTGTTTTTTTAATCTCCAGCAGAGAAGTGCAGTTTGGGCTGTCAGAGCGGGGTTTGCGGGCCCTGGCAAATATATGTGCTTACTGTTAAAGTTTGCCTGCATCCTGGAAAACAGAAAGCACCCAGACAATTTTAATGAGAACAATATGAAACCATAACATTGCCTGGTCAGTTTGAAATCTTAAATGGCTGGATTGAATTACCAACTGAATTGACTATATTTTTAATTTAACATTTATTTAACCAGGAAAGTCCCATTGAGACTCAAAGATCTCTTTTCAAAGGAGTCTTGGCCAAGAGGAATCCAGACAAGGCAAGTTTGTTTATGAATTGTGCTATACAAATAAAGTACCATACTTTCCGGAGTATAAGTCGCACCAGCCAAAAAATGCATAATAATGAAGAAAAAAAACCCATATATTTCACATATAAATCGTATCTGAGTATAAGTCGCACCCCCGGCCAAACTATGAAAAAAAAGTGCGACTTATAGTCCGGAAAATACGGTAAATCAAAGTGCTTTACAGAATAAGAAAGGCATTAAAATCACAATACAACGAATCAAAAACATAAAAATCATGATAAAATTAACATTAAAAGAGAAGAGTGCAGAATAAAAACCTTTCACTCATATGCACAGCTAAACAGAACCATTTTGAGCCTGGATTTAAACATGGTCAAAGTAGAGGCCTGTCTCACATCTTCAGAAAGTCTGCACCAACAACCCAAACCCCACTGACGATTACCATTGTTATTGTAATTTTAAAATGTGCTTAAATTTGTTTTGTGAAGCTGGACAGCGCTTCTGTCGCACATGTGAAGTAAAAATATGATTGATAGAAAAGCTCATGATGGATTTTTGTGTTGGAATTATCTAAAAAAAAACTGCCGTGGACTAGACCAGGAGTAGATCTGGACTAGACCCAGGCCAGATCTGGACTAGACAAGGGCTAGACAGAGAAGAAGAGTGAGACCAGACTTGGAACTAGATCCTGACAAAAACAGTGTCCAGAGCAAGGGACCAGAGCAAGGGACCAGAGCAAGGGACCAGAGCAAGGGACCAGAGCAAGGGACCAGA
>KN478797.1:20328-30912 GCA_000787095.1 Periophthalmodon schlosseri
GCATTCCTGACATTCCTCCGATCCCTCTTCCTCTCAGACCTCCTCTGATCTGACTGTGTAAAACATGAGGCTCTGACCATGTTTACGCTCAAATATTCCACTGGAAACAAAACGATGTGTCCGAGTTTACATGTGGACTTTTGTTATCAAACATAACGGTGCTAAAGACGAGAGAGGAATAGACAAGGAGTTTATGTAGAAACAAAGAAAGCTTCATAGTGAGACTTCATTTTGGACGAGAAATGTCCAATTGTGATTTTTCTGACTTATTGGGATTGGGCATTGGGATTATATTTGCAAGATACTCAAGAGACTAAGGCTGTGTCTGAATGACCACACTATTCTCTACTTAGTGCACTATTTAGGGGTCAGGCCATTTTTAGTTGTGGCCGAATGTCCAGTTGGTGAAAAAGTAGTGCACTCCAAATTTTCCACAATGCACCTTGAAAGGTAGTGGACATCACTGGTCACTAGACCGGTCAATATAGACCACAGTGCATTGTTAGAGTCATAAAAACGTCAGCAGACAGCGACAGGGCTTTAACTGGACACAACACGACTGAACGAAGCAGATAGAAGCGCTGGTTTATTGCACTGCTGATCCTGATTATGAATGACTTATGAACCCTCTTAAATAAACCGTTATGGTGTAAAGTTGCTTGCATTAACCGCTTGAGCTGTTAAAAGAGCGATAATTTCCACATCTCAGACAAAAATCTGATAATCTGTGTGAGATCCATCTTGACAAAAACTTGTATGGTTATTATTAGTCCGTAAATACTTGTCAGTCCAATTTGATCATTGTTTATGCCAGAAATCAGTTTTTTTCGGAGATTAGCCTGTAGATACTTTTTCACCCAGACGTCAGAGTCACGTGACCCGAAAGTAGTGAGCTGCGTGTCCGAATCGCTCTGTGAATGAGCCACTGTAGAGTCCGGCAAAGAGTGCGGGGCTGTGTAGTGAATGAGGGGTTAGGGGCTAGAGTGAACATTCGGACACGGCCTAAGAATAAAACTAAAAACATGAACTGATTAACTGATTCCCATGCATTTCGGAACATGTTTAGGTCCAAATTACAAATGCGGGTCCTGTAAAAAGAGACGACAACATGCAAACTCCACACAAAAGACGAGAATGCGAACCGCTCGGCCTCGGAATGTTCATATAAATGTGTTTAATTGAATTGCAAATGAAAACATGTTGCAGTAGTCCGCAATAGCTCTCAGTGGGGGGTACGTCTTTGCGTGTGGTCCGTTACAGTTCATTCTCTGGCTTTTATTAACTGTCCCACTGAACCACAGCTCTAAAACATAACACTGTATCGGACTCTCATTTCTCCGCTCTCAGCTTTTGGAGATGCTTTGAATTCCTCTGGGTCAAACTCGGCTGGATCACGTGCCAAAAAGATGCCCATCGCTCAGGGACAAAGCAGAACTGTGTCAGACAACAAGAGAAGACGATTATTTATGAGCTGGTCTGCGGAGAGGGAGGTCAAGGTCACGGAGTTCATTGATAATCGTGATTATTCAGGTCACAATATAATCGTAAGAACTAAAACGCAATAACCGTGAGAAGGGCTGCGACAGCTAATCAGAAATAATCATGACTAGTCCACTATTAAAATAATTTTAATCTCATTGATAATCATAATTAACTGGAGCAGAGTAAAACAGAAGACCTTATATAATAAAGACATAGGCCTGTCACAATACTCACTACATCAACTTGTCGTTCAGTATATGAAGCTGGAACAATATTTCTTTGGGGTCAATATTTATCGTGTGTACTTTTTCTTTGCACTACTGGGAAATTTTTGCGTTTTAAAAAAAAATTTTTTTTATTTTTTTCTGATGATAAGATTTAAGCTGTGAAAGGTTGAATTAATAACTTAACTATGACTCATTACAGATGCAAACTAAGAACTAAAGTGTTTCATTTCAACAATATTGTAGATTTAAAATAGTTTTTGTGGTTTAAATCTGCTCTTGGGCTGTTGTGTCAGTGGCATAAATTAGTTTCAGTGTTATCGCTTATTGTCGATATCTACTTCAGCGATATATCGAACTTAAAAATTTGTTAACAGGCCTAGAAAGACATATAATTTCTGATTTTGATAAAAAATATATTTCATGAACCTCAGTGTACAATAGAAATAATTACTGGGCTGGTCGACTACTATAAAAAATGTTAGTACAATGTTTTCACATCCAACTTAATGACAATATTTAGATATTTTAGCACATCCCTGATACTTGACCCTGAACCAACACATTTACAAGCACGTTTCTGATAAAAAAAAACAAAACATAATTTGATCATTCTTATGTGGATAATATATCAATATTCATTTTAATCCAGTTACTGTACGTCTGTAGACAGCCTAAAAGCCTCGAACTTGGGGCTACAAGATTCATCGTAAGTACATCGAAATCGCAATTTTAAAGGACGCAACTGGCAAATCACAAAGGCTTCAGTTTTTGAAGTACCATAATTTCTTCCATTGTTTCTTTCTCATGGTCGACTGCTATGAAAAATGTTAGTACAATGTTTTCATATCCAACTTAATGACAATATTTTGATATTTTAGCACACCCCTGATACTTGACCCTGAACCAACACATTTACAAGCACGTTTTAGCACGTTTCTGATAAAAAGCAACAAAAAAGTATATATAATTTGACCATTCTTATGTGGATAACATGAATATTCATTTTAATCCAGTTATTGTACGTCTGTAGACAGCCTAAAAGCCTCGAACTTGGGG
Source organism: Periophthalmodon schlosseri (assembly GCA_000787095.1). Lineage (NCBI taxonomy): Eukaryota > Metazoa > Chordata > Actinopteri > Gobiiformes > Gobiidae > Periophthalmodon > Periophthalmodon schlosseri. Next base: position 23,094 of record KN478797.1, read on the forward strand.
CTACAAGATTCATCGTAAGTACATCGAAATCGCAATTTGAAAGGACGCAACTGGCAAATCACAAAGGCTTCAGTTTTTGAAGTACCATCATTTCTTCCAAAACAACACAATCTCCAGTTTATCTTGGATTAAACTGCCGACCCGGTAGTTTAGATCTGTACAAACACGTTCTGAAATGTGATTCTTGTATTCGTTTATCAGTTCATATTTCAGTCTTTTTGTCAATTCTTCTGGACGTGTTTAAAATGTGAACTTTGAACAGAAATCCATTATTAAAACATAAATTCCAAATGCTTGTCAGAAAAAAAAACACAATTACTTTTTCCCCAATCGTGCAGCCCTACTCCAACTCATTAAATCCATTCGAACCGTCCTTGGAGAGCGATAGAACGCCTTGTTTTTCCCATAGCTCATGCATACCAGGTAATCAGCCATGTTCCTATAGCCCATAGAAGAATGCAGGAAAAGGAGAGGTCCCCTTTAGTCGGTCTGGCACAAAGCTCTGTTTGTGTGCGCACGGGCCCTGGACGCAGTGAGTAATGTGGTAGGCGCTCCGTAGCCGGCTCCCGCGTGAGTCGTTAAACAAATACAGTCCACTTACGGCGTCGGCGCTGATCACATGTGAAGTGTGGGGCTGTTTAAACGCCAAAGAAAGTCATATCATCATTAATGTTATAGGAGCTGTCACAGAGGGCTACGGGGGGAATATATAAGCTCATTTGATCCGTGGGTTCGCTGTTTGTGTTGTGAGAATGTTGAGTCTGACCCACTATAATGCAGCCTTGTTTCCACTGCTGTAAACGATATGGGTCGCCGTGTGTAAATTGTGTTTAATTGACAACGTTTGTAAAGGTTTGGTCTGAGTTTCATTCACAACAATTTTTTTCCATGTATTTGAGCAAAATTGCGACCCTGATGTATGTATCGTTCGTATTTTAATTACCTGGACTTAAGGGGCCCATATTACACTATTTTCTGATCTATGTTATAATGTTTACATAGCAGACCTGGAGTTTTGTTTTGTTTCATTCACACATGTTTAACTCTCTGACACCCCAATATTTTAGGTAATTTTTGTTCCCTTCGAGTCACAAACGCTTCCCGACACATGAAATTGCTATAAAATTGGGGTAAATTATGTGTCAACTTGTTTTCTGTCCAAATATATTTAAAAATGATCAAACTTTTAAGATCTATTTTAGATATGGGCCATTTAAGGTGAAAAACTCTAAATTTTTTACACCCACAAAACAAAATCTGCAATATTTTCCAAAATAAAAGTCTGAAGTGGATTATTTGAGTTGATGTTATTAGGCCCTTACATTAATTTATGTCAGCATTGGTTTTGGTGCATTATTGTGCCCTGGGAATTCCACCAGTGCTTCTCTCAAACACAAAACGCTCTGTTCCACCTTGTGATGTCATGTGGTACTACAGGAAGTGCTCCACTGTGATTTTAAACTCTATACACCTTAACTAGAATCATTTGGATGATTTCAGCCCTGGAATTGCCAATATCTACTCACTAAAGGTAAAAGGTAGCTTTTAACTTGAAAACTACTCCTTCATGACATCACAAGGTGGAACAGAGCATCTTGAGGTTTGGAGATTTAGACAGACTAATAATAAAGTGTTACTCAAACATATGTGAATGAAACGAAACCCAACTCCGTGCATGTTTTTGAGTAGGTGATTTAGACAACTAATAATAAAGTGTTACTCAAACATATGTGAATGAAACGAAACCCAACTCCGTGCATGTTTTTGAGTAGGTAACATTTTAACATGGCTTAAAGCTCACAAGTCAGTTTTGTGTAATATATAGGATCTTTTAACGATTTAGACTTCTAGCTTTAAAAATGGCTCTCCAGCGCCACCTGCAAAGTTATATGGAACAGAAAATTATATCTCCATGACACCGGCAATTTTGAATCAAATCCATGGGTTGATATGCAGCTCTTCTGAGGTCGCTAGGGCTGCGAGGGCCCTGTATCACTGCTTGCAGTTTTAATATAATGTACTTATATACATATTAAGTAAAAGAAAATTAAAAACCTATAGTATGTAACATATCCCCATAAAAGTTCCCACGCATTTTGGGATTATGGTTCTTTTTGTTTGAAGTAACAAGAATTTGAAACAATATGGTCCATGTCAGCTGTTAGCCAGTGATGACAGACAAAAGGCTAACAAGGCTAGCTCTGATTACACGCACCGAGTCTGACTGCGGCCCCTAAGGCAAACAAACAAGAGATAAGATCTAAAGACAAAGAGAGACAGAAGAGAGAGAAGAGAAGGGAGGAGAGGAGGAGGGAGGGCAGAGAAGAGAGAAGAGAGAGAGAGAGAAGGGGGGGACTAAAACGCTAAATGTAAACATAAAAACTTTAGCATCACGTAGATTTTTAAAATGTTATTGGGAATAAATCAACATTATTATTGTTATCAGTTAAATGAAGATTACATTTGAACATGTTTTATGTTTGGGTTGTCAAATATTTAAAGGCGTCTTAAAAATTTGTTAATTTTAAAAGGTTTGCAGTGATCCAAACTTATTCCTCATTTACCTTATGCATTCTGAGCATCCTAATTATTCACCACGATGAGTTTACAAGCACTTCAATTCTCAGGGACCAAAAGCTAACGACAACTAGCATGCTAACAGTGCACTTCCTGATTATCAGACAATAAAATGCTTTATAATTAAATGCAGCCAGAACACAGTGGACTTATTTTGACCTCAAGAGCTGCTTCGACAATATATCTGTACTGGGGCAAGACTCATTCTGGGTACTTTAAGAAATTACATCTGACAAGAACTAGGAGAGAGCGGAGGAGGGAGGACAGTTTATCCCTCACCCATCTCCTGGAGAATGTTAGGAATCTGTAGAGCACATGCACTTTACCCACAATGCACCAGGAGCCATCTGCGACCCACGACTCCGGGCCGCGCTTTGAACACGTCTGCGCGTTTTTGTGTGTGTGTGTGTTTTTAATTGTCTTGTTGTTTGGTTGGTTAAACTTCAACCCTCCGCTCCAGGACCCACATCTGACCAGTCTTCCCCAGGAGACTGCGCTCTCTCCGGGTGTAATGTCGGCTGCTGCTCCTCCCTCCACAATAGGGACTGGACAAGATCTCATGCCACAAGATCTCGCAAGATAAAGTTATCTTGTGAGATATGTTTTTCATGCGTTGGAGGTGGATAGGACATAAAAGGGATAAGTGCTAGTTAGTTGCACCTCTTGAGAAGCTGTAGTTCCAAAAAGACACTGGCTGCGGTTACGTACACGTTCGAAATCGGATTATTATCAGATTTTTGTCTCGTCTTCCCACTCCTGCCTCACAACCCTCCGCTCCAGGGCCCACGTCTGACCCGTCTACACCCGGAGAGAGCGCAGTCTCCTGGGGTAATGTCGATTGCCGCGCCTGGTGTCTGGAGGAAGTGTTCAGACTTGATTAGCTGTGAACGGGTTAAGGAGGTGTCTGCAGTCAGGAGTCGCCATTAACGCTATTTACAGGGCATGGTTTGCATAGTTTAGGATTTGGGTTGCAAGATTGAGAAAATACCATTTAATTTAATTTAATAATGTAGCCGTCTTTATTATAAAAGCTCTTTTGGCACGTGTGTTTTACAGTGTTGTTCAGATGACATTGTCCAGACTGATATCTTTCTGTATTTTTTATACAGAGGGATATGAGTCTGTTCACGACTCTCTCCGTTGCGCTTCGAGCCAGAACCAAACACAGCCGTCCAATCAGATTTGTTTCTTTCAGTGGCGCATGTGAAACTAAGAAGCTCACTGGTCACCCATAATTTTAAACAGAATGACATTTCTCTCACCTCAAATTAGTGAGAGTTTAGTGCTTCGCCCACTGATTCTGCAGAAATCCGCCATGTTTTTCAGTCCCCTGTGATATTTTTTTCCTTTCTTTTTTCCTCTTAAGCAGCCATATTTGTTTCGATACGGACGGATCATGCGTGGCCCTGATTGGCTAATCCACCTGTCAGTCACCATCATCTGAACTCGGGGAGATTCACCGGTGACCAGACTCACATCTCCGTTAAGTATTGGAGAAGTGTGTATTCCGGATCCCAGGCAACGTATGAGGACTACGATTATCAAAATACAACTTTTAGTCCGATTAGTTGTTGTAGCCAAAATAAAACTATGATTACATTTACGTTACAATTTTATAGGCAGTTCTTAAGTCATTTAACATGGGCGCATTCTTTCATGTTTTAACTTTTAACTGAAATGTATTTCTACCAGGCAATAATAAGCCATGTCGGTCCAGTGCCCTATTTGTGACCGACTGACCCACAAAGATCACATCAGAATGAAAAAGTGAGATCACCGGCTCCGAGGTCAACGCTTTAAAACTATTCTCCATTGTTGCCAATATTTTTACGCTAAAATGATTGCTAAGGGAAGCTCGTTGCTGATAAGCGATTTGAGCCTATGATAAATCACCTATAGCAACGTTAGCATTGTTTTAGCTAGGTATTTTTACAGTTAGCGCCCATCCTTTACAGCAGTCTCCATCTGTCACCAGCTTTTGTTGTCATGTCGAAATGCCAATGTTGAAAAATCCCCTCTTGTCTGATTGTCTAAATGCTTTTTTTTTTTTTTTGTTAAATTCGAAAAACCATTAAGGAGCGGTAAAAGAGGAAGTAGCGGCACATTTTTGTCCCGCGAAACAATAAGACTCGGAGCTATTATTTTAGCAGCGGGCTAACACTTTATCTGCACTCAGCAATGCTTCCTCCAGGCTTTAGTCACATCCTGTCTGCTGCAAAGAGAGAGGGGCCCGAACAGGAGCGAGGGATGGGTGTGTGGAGAGGTAGTTAAAGGTACTGTATGTAGGATTTAGATTTTAAATTTCATAAACTTGCGTCCCCAGATACGAGGTAAACATGTTCAAATCAAATATAGCTTTTTACTGATGAATTTTAATGCTGATTTATTCTTACTTGCAAAAACATTGGACATGATGGACCATTTATTTATGTTATAATTTGGTGTTTTGGTTCAAGACGAAGAATGAGCCTCCCATGAGTCTCTCCTTTGGGTTGCCAGTTTCAAAGCTGAAATCCAGTTGGTTTAAACCTAAAAGGACTCTCTCTGATCTGAATGGTCTCTACCTAAACCCCAGCACCTGGAGACAATCATGAGTCAGTGCTAGTGCAGCCTCTGCAGCTCAGTGAGTGGATCCTGGAGGTTCTGAGCTTCACATGAGGCCTGTCCATAAACTGAGAATGAGAAACACTTGTATGTCTCTCTATCTGCAGGTTTAGGATCTGGCAACACAGGTTCAGTTGTGAATAGTAACGCTACATACAGTTTCTTTAAGAGAGTGGGAGAAAGAAAAAAGGGAAATGGAGGGAGAATAGAGTGGGAGAGAGAGAATAGAGTGGGAGAGAGAGGAGAGTGGGAGTGGGAGAGAGAGGAGAGTGGGGGAGAGAGGAGAGTGGGGGAGAGAGAAGAGAGTGGGGGGAGAGAGGAGAGTGGGGGAAGAGAGGAGAACAAGATGGTGGAAGGATGGAGCGGGAGGAGAGCGAGGGAGTTAAAACTTAAGACAAGGTAAAGGGATAAAAGAGTTTTGACGAAGAGGAGAGAGGAGAAAGGGGGACTAAGAAAAGAAGGGAAAAAAAGTGAGGAGAAATTTTTATTTGTCTGCAGTTTTATTTTTAGTGTTATTTTGACTTATTTGACTTTTTAGGCTCCCTCTGTCACATCTGGCAAAGGGACGACCGATCAAAATGAGCTCAAATCAGATAAGCCGGCCACATTTACACCGCTTAATGTTGATAAAGGTGCTGTGTCCCTTTTCAAATAAATAAAAAAGAGAGAAAGAAAGGGCGAGTGGTAAGGGAAGTATAGCAAATATCTTGAGGGAGAACGAGGTATGTTTTGTCTGAAAGCGTCAGAGGAGAGAGAGGGAGGAGAGAGAGAGAGGGAGGGAGGAGGGAGGGAGAGAGGAGGGGGGAGCAAAAAGAGGAGGGAGGAAGAGAAACAGAGAGGAGGGAGGATGTAGCAGCAGAAATTTCCCACTTGGCTGAAAGCTGCCGGTCACTTCACCTCAGCACTTCAGTCTGACAGCACTTAAACATTTGGAACTCACGAGACCTAAACCAGGAATTTTGGACAAGAAAAGCGAACGTGAAAACTCCAACGGACTAAACATACGGACAAAACCTGCTGGAACTTTCAAATTCACCTGTGGATTATATTTTGCACTTTTTGGACGCTTTTTGGCCATTCAAAATCTTGATTATCTAAAGACATTTTGAAGATGTTTTGACATGAAATTTAAGGATTAACCATTTTTACTCCAGTAGATAAAAAGTAGTGGGACTTTATCATTCATGTGTGGACAATATTGCAGCAGTTACCACTATTCAACATCTGGCTCGTAAACAAATTTGTTGGGTATTTTGAAAAATCTTGCCAAGAAAATTAAGGATAAAAATGTACTTCAATGGATAGATCCTAGAGGTCAAACCTACTAGAACTAGAACAATATTTTTGCACTATTTTGGACAAACTGCCAGACTAAATACCAGGTGCTTTGAAGACAATTTCAAGAATATTTGATCATCTGAAAAGTTACCAAGAAATACAAGGATTAACACATCTACCTTTCAGTTTCTTCTTTGTGGACTACAACAATTATTTTTGAGAATTCCTGGAAAAACGCCAAAGTGGAGCTATCCCTTGTATCACAGATGTGGAGAGCGTTGGGGGTTGGATGCTGAAAGTGACTAGAGCCTGGTACGTATTGGTAAACGCAAGATGGTGGTGCTGCAAGATTAATCGCAATTTGAGCCAAAATCGCAATTTTAATCGAAATCGCAGTTTCAATCTCTTACATCTTTTTTGTAATGAACTGGAGCAATGATTTTATCCATGATCACAATTAGATATTTCCGCCAAATCGTTCAGCTCTACAGGTTGGAGAAGTTGACTTTTGGAGGCTAATTAGCTCATCTGCTAATCATGTACAAAAATACTGAGAGATTTCAGATTTTAGTGTAAATTATGCCATTTACCCCATTTTAAGCGCAATGTTGTCTAGTTTATAAACAATCCGGTGCTAAAAGCTCTTAAAGGTAAATGTTTAAGTCTCAAAGTTTACTGAAAAGTGGTTGTTTGGGGACTGAAGGCAGATATAGGTCAGTTTCACACAGTACAGATGATTCAGGTGAGTATTTTTTGATATTTGAAACAGTTCAGACATCACACATTATCTGGTATCCATTAGCCTATTGTGTGAATGATGTGCTATTTTAGGCTGTGTTCTCACTTGTCCTGCTTTGATCCCAGGTTTGTCCTTATGTAGTCCTGTTTAGTCCTGGTTTAGTCCTGGTTTAGTCCTGGTTTAGTCCTGGTTTTGTCCTGGTTTTGTCCTGGTTCAGTCCTGGTTCAGTTCTGGTTTTATTCCGGGATTAACCACAAAATAGTCCGAATAACACATTTTGAAGTGCGATATACCGATTCTGAAAATCTCGTGATAAACAATAATACTGAAATACTTAACGGGCCCTTGTGATGTCATGTGGTAATACAGGAAATGCTCCACTGTATTTTTAAACTCCATACACAGAGCATTTTGCACTTTGGAGATGTCGACAGACTAATAATGCCGGATTACTCAAACATGCGTGAATGAAACGAAACAGAACTTCACGTATGTTGAGGAAGTGACCGCACATGGCACATATTAATCATAATGTGGTCAGTATTGGCAATATATAAATAGTGCAGAAAAACAAGTCAGTTCTGGTGTCTGTAATGTGTCATGTAAGTTCATTATTGGACC
>KN478801.1:1387-30245 GCA_000787095.1 Periophthalmodon schlosseri
TCTCTCTCTCTCTCTCTCTCTACTCTCTTCTCTCTACTCTCTCTCTATATTATTATTGTTACTACCACTCCTGCTGTTTTTTTGGAGAATGGGAGGGCATCTGACAGAGGGATACAAGACGATGAAGGGCATCTGACACAACAGAGATACAGGAAGATGGGAGGGCATCTGACACAAGGATGTAAGAGGATGGGAGGGCATCTGCCGTGTGTGATTGACAGGTGGACATGGTTCATTATGAGAACGTGGGTGAATCTTCAGTCACGGGCAGAATGTGGAGCACAGCGCCCCCTGCAGCTCTGCACGTGTGGAGCATCAGGACTTGAGTGTGTGACAAATGGGGTTTGGCTTTGTACAAACTGCTCAAATAAACTCATTATGTCAATGTGATTTTCTTATGCTTTTGTCTGGTGTCGTACTTTTTTTTTTGTCCTTTGAGTTCTAGTGTTTAGTTTAAACCAAGACGTTTGGGTATTTCACACTTACAATTAGGCTTCGTATATTTACTCAAGTAACTTTTCTACTTTCTAATTGTATGTATTATAATTGTATTGTTTATAGTGCATGTGTTTTCCTTCCAATCATATTTACTTCAAATGATACAGTTTATGCGTATGAGTGTGTGTGTGAATGGGTGAGTGGTTCCTTGATGTAAAACGCTTTGAGTGCCTTGAAGGTGGAAAAGCGCTTTATAAAAACGTGACCATTTACCTATTTTCAAGTCATTTCAATTAAAAAAATAATCTCACGTCTCAGTTTTAAAACAATTATTAGGCTGTTGCAAAAGGTCAGTGTCAAAATACGTCATGTTTGGATCTCATTTGGGTTGTCGAAAATACTGAAATTCTAATACTAATCGATACTAAAAAGTCACATTCACAGGACAAAAAGGAACCTTTTCTGAAGAGCTTTAGAATGATGTTGAGCTATATCAGAACAAGTATAAGACACTGTCAGAAAATCACACAGTTATTATTCCCTTTACTTCCTTTTTATTGACTTCGACTCTTACATGAACAAGTGGGAGGTTACATACATTTGTATAAGCACCAATTCTAAGAAACGTGTCTCGCACAAGTTATTGCTAGAAACGGAGGTGTGAAGTTTTACATGACAGAAAGAAGAACATTCGAAACTTAATTACTAGAAACGGAGGTGGTGAAGTTTTCATGACAGAAAGAAGAACATTCGAAACTTAGTTTGCACAATAAGAATACACTTTGAAATATACTTTGATAAAATAGTAAAATAAGTATTATAAAATATAAAATCCTTTACAGACACATAGACTAGTATACACCCATGGACCACTACGGAACCTACTGGGCGACACAGATATTTAGAAATAATTCTTGTTTAAATCGTTGGTGGAATAAACTGAAGTTGTGATTTATGTTTAAGAAGGAGCATTCTCTTCAGAGCGCACAAGGTAAACAAATCCAGCAGCATTCACATCTGAGGGACTGAAATCTGAACTGATAAACTAATACAAGAATGACGTGCGTTTCAGAACATGAATGCAGGATCCAGTGTGAACGCAGGATCAGGATCCTCTTCTCCTTTCTGCTGTCGCCCCATGGAAATCCTTATCATCTAAATAGCAAAACCAGTTGAAAAGACTTCTCAGTTTGTTTATGCATTTGCCTTGAAGTCATGATTCATGATTAATTTGTTTATTTATGAGAGTATGGCAGGGCATCTGTAAAGGATTTTATATTTTATAATGCTTATTTTACTATTTTATCAAAGTATATTTCAAAGTGTATTCTTACTGTGCAAACTGTAAGTTTCGAATGTTCTTCTTTCTGTCATGTAAAACTTCACACCTCCGTTTCTAGTAATAACTTGTGTGAGACACGTTTCTTAGAATTGGTGCTTATACAAATGTATGTAAGAGTCGAAGTCAATAAAAAGGAAGTAAAGGGAAGTGGCTCTTCGGTAGCCTGGGACGAGCTGTAAGAAGCGCCACTACCCCTTGCAAGTAAAACGAGACTAGTGTCTGCCTTCTACCCCTTGCAGTAAAACGAGACTAGTGTCTGCCTTCTGTGTTTTATCCTCTGGCTAGATGAATAGTTAGAGGAAGTTCTGGTAAAGCGCCTATTGATTATTAATAACTGTGTGATTTTCTGACAGCATCTGACGTGTGTGATTGACAGGTGAACACGGTCTATTATGAGAACATGGGTGAGCCTTTAGTCACGGTCAGAATGTAGAGCACAGCGCCCCCTGCAGCTCTGCATGTGTGGAGCATCAGGACTTGAGTGTGTAGTAAATGTGTTTGGCTTAGACTTTCTTATTGTACTTCTCTGAGTTTTTAGGTGTTGTAACTTACTTTTTCTTGAATAATATATTTTATTGGTCAATAGAACGTGTGCCGTACATATTTTGTCTTAAATATATCGCATCACTTTTTGTTTTCTTGAATGAATAAAGAACTACAAGTTTAGAAGGGATTGTGTGCATGTAAAGTGGCCACCAGGGGGCACTGTTTCTCTTCATATGAGGTGAATCAAGGTACTATAAAAAGATTTCAGGACATTTTTATATTTATCTTATCTGTTTAATTTCTACATTCCTACCCACACCTATGGTCATGAGCTTTGGGTAATGACCGAAAGGACAAGATCGTGGATACAAGCGGCAGAAATGAGTTTCCGCCGTAGGGTCGCTGGTGCTCTCTTAGAGATAGAGTGAGGGTCCCGCTGGAGGAACTGGAGGAAGTGTTGGGGAGTGCAATGCAATTTTACAAAGCAATAGGTAGCCACACATGAAATCCACATATGTTAAACCTTATCGTTATTCATTTGGGACTATCTTAAAGTCACAAAATGAACTCCTGTCCTGTAATCGCTGTACAGTTTAACTCACTCAGTGCAACAGTTATTTTGCTAAACCGGCCTCTTTGAGCTGTGCAAGTTTTATTTTAGTACTTGATTGTACCACTGAAATTCTATGACAAAATGATTTATCACTAATATAAATGCACCTCTATTGTAAACGTGTGCATTGCTTCTTACAATGTTTTTATTACCGTATTTTCCGGACTATACGTCGCTTCTGAGTATAAGTCGCACCAGCCAAAAAATGCATAATAATGAAGAAAAAGACATGTATAAGTCACAACGGGCTATAAGTCTCATTTTTTCTGGAAATTTATTTTACAATATCCGGGACCAAGAACAGACATTTTATCTTTAACCTGTTATCGATCCGACGGCCCTACTTTACAACTCTACAGAAATTTGCATATACTTCTGTGTCACCCACGCAAACAATCTACACATCAAATGAAAGCTACGGCGCTCGTCTTTTCGAATATGCAAACAATTTTCAACTGCGATCGCCACAGTGCTGACAGGAAAGCCAAAAATTTGGATTTGGACTTCACTTACCTTTGAGGGCTCTGGTTCTGTCAAACATCAACATATTCCCAGAAATTTGGTGCTTTTTGTTCCGGACAGGTCCAGAGAATATAATCCAGTGAAGAAATTATGTCCACAAAATAAGTTAGATCCTCCATGTCGAATCTGCTGCAGGAAAGCATTCTAAACGTGAAATCTGCTCCGTCACTTTTTTGCATTTCTTATGTCGATTTCAGGCATAATAAACAGACAGCGCTAACTTTGATTCTCATGCTAAACACACGTGTTAGCTTGTGATTGATACCAAGGTTGGTCAGTAAGGTGGGGGTTTGTGGGTTATGGAGCCCCAGACAGCGAATGAGTGCTACAGATGACTGAAAGTTGAAGAAGCGATAGATTTAATGCAGTGTCCACCAGTAATCTGACCAGAACTGAAGAAGCGGCTTGGATGAGCAGCGAAACGTCTTCACTCCTACAACGATTTGTCCCGTTGACAGATTTAAACTTCGTCTTTTGCTATACAAAGGAATGAATTAACCAATTAAAAACAAAACTAATTAACAATTTGTCGAATTGCCGCAGCAGTAGAGCAACGTAACTAACTTTTCCTAAGGGAGAGACCCCCATGGACCCCTAAACAGCAACATAATAAAATCCTTTTACTACACAAGGTTGGATACCCCTTAGAATGAAGAGTGCAAGAAAATGGAGACTTACCAGCTCGGGATGAGTTCTCGCTGTGCTGTGGGCAGTAGTTTCAACTATCTAACACTTAAGTGACTTCTCAAAGAGGCAAAAATAAGATGCAGTCAGTATAAATGTCTTTTTCTTGGGTGTTTATTGCGTTCGAGGACCAAATGCAGGAGTCACAACTTGGGTGTTTATTGCGTTTGAGGACCAAATGCAGGAGTCACAACTTTAACACAAGACACAGAGGGTTAGCACCTTTTTTAATCGGTCGCACACCATGAATTGGCAAGGATTGCCACAGCAACACCATCTATTAGCGCCAAACGCTCCGTCTACGATCCTCCCTTCCCAGATAAGAGTTGAAGATCTAATCCTTCAACTGAAATACGCATTCAGGTGAGATGGTGATACCGGAGACACCCCCCAAGGCCACCACAACGCCCCCTGCCAAGTGCCAGGGAATTGAGATCCGCGATCCCAGACGAAGCAACCACGGTAAATTCAGTACGTGAGAGTACGTATCGCCCCTTCAGTAGAGAAATCTACCACGATCGCCAAAAATGCACAGCTTATACACAGTTACAAGGCGAGTTACAGTTTACATTGTCCAATCAACAGGTTACAACAGATGTGGCCTGATATTCAACCAGTTAGAAACAGAAGCACAAAACCACAAAAAGTCCCCAAAAGGCACTTCCCCACACCGGCTGCTACCCGTACAGCGTGACCTAGATGTGAACCGTGGGCCTCTGCCTCCCCTGCTCTCGGTCGAGTTTCGTGATTCCACTTCCTGTTGAGGCCTTTACACTCTTACAGTTTAACTTTGCCATAGGCCATAATGTTATTTGTCAGTTTCTTTACTTTGTAGTTTCTATTCATTATTACTTACAGTTCTTGTACCCAACTAACACTTTAACATACCCCCTTGTAATACAAAAGCAAACAGCATTACTGTAATATCAAAAAGTAAAGGGTAAAAGTATCAAAAATGATTATGGGATGATTAAATGATTAATATAGCAACAGCCACAGCATTTTGCTTTAGCAAATCATATTCATTAGCAACTTGTGATTATATAATAAGCCAGTATAAAATCAAGAATAAGAAATAAAAGCATGATCATATTGATTACATGTGATGTTCGAATGAGCAATATGGCAAAAAGTCATACAATTTAACTTGGCAATTCATTCTCATTAGCAAATCATGGTTATATATCAGCTTAGCTCACTCTGCATAATATTTCACTACTATAAGCATTACAAGCAGTGTGACGTCACGTTCACACGCAGCCACTGAGATCCTCTGCTGGTGAAAGGCGGGATCACACAACACAATTCAAGCTAAACTAAATAGGACTCTCTTAACTAATTACAGACTATTTTTAAAGTATGCAAAGTTTGTAATAATAACAATAACCAAGTGGCGGCAGTGGTGTTAACGGGCACGCTCCATCAGGTGGAACTCCCGGGATTGGTGGAGCGTGAAGGTGCCTGTCCAACCCAGCGAAGAGACAGCAACGACCAACCAGAGTCTGGGCGTAAGTCGAACGAGCGAATCAGCATCTGGGGCTCACCAACAGAATTTGCACGAACAGAGACAAAGGCAACGAGAACATGGGAGCGACAGTCGGTAGCATATAGTCTAAAAATTCAAATAAAATAACAAGTTAGCCTACGATTATGCTGGACTCATGTTAGAAAGTTCTCAGTTCTACAATGTGCAGTCAGCAGTTGCATTTATACAGGACTATCTGAACTTTTTATGAATGAATGGTGCAGGAACAGCGGGTCCACTCTTTTGAGAGAACCGGACCATAATGACGTTAGCTGGAAAACAAGGGCACTTTTAAAACTCCTCGCTTTGGGGGAAAGGCTTATCCATCTCAGAGTGGTATAAATCTCAGTGCCAAAAGCCAGTAGCATCAATTTGAAAACGGGATGGGAGCCGAAACGTTTTGATTGCAAAAACAGTGTCCAGACAACTACCGCTGAAAACCTCTCTACACTGGACCACGCCTGGACGAATGAGGGATTACGCCATCTGAGAAACACAAGATGGATGCATTTAATTCTATACTGAGGAACATTCCAGGCAAAGAAATAATATCTTCACGTGGATTTCAGGTGGCAGACTCCCAACAGAAAAGTTACGTAGGGCACTGTTAAGTGAAAGAGGGAGTATTATGCAACATTTTTGGAGTTTTCTAACATTGTTCCCTCATCAAAAACATGCCTGAAGAGGTCTTAGATGTCATCCATGCATGTCTGAGTATTTTAGCGATCTCTTCCGGGCCCTATTTGAACCCTCCTTATGGATAGCTGTAAGATTTAGTGCAATGCTCAGCCCACAAGCCTACGTCACCCATGCTCAGTTGCAGTTACAATTTCACAGATTCTGAGGACAATTAAAGAATCGAATTGAGACGCAGGTGCAAATACCTGCTCTCACATGCAATGAGTAAAAGTAAAAAGTATCCACCGTTAAATTTTAAGTACATCCATCGATCACAGTACCTCCTGCTCTTCTTCCTCGGATTTGGAGGTGCTGATTTTCATCCCAGCCGCTTCACACTCGTCTCAAACCCTGGGACGAACTCCAACATGTGGTGGCTGAGTTGTGCGGCAATAAGCAAACCTACACCTTTTGTACTTCTGTATTTTGTTACTTTCCATCCCTGACGAAGTGTCTGGCCTAAGGACACAATGACAGCACGCACTGGTCGGAGCTGGGATTAAACCACAGACCTCCAAGTTGGTTGACAGACCTTCAAGTTGGCTTCACTTCTTGCGTGATGTAGTTCTAATAACTTTGTACTTAAAAATCTTTAAATGTGAACATATGCAAATCTTATGTCAACTGAAATGTATTTTTTACACAATTATAAAATCACTATTTGTGAAGGACATGTTGGATGAATCAGTCTTGGTGATGAATATAAAGAATAAAAGTTAAATCAAAGTTTGTCTTAAACTGTATATATGCCATTGTAACCCATTAGTTCTGTAGACTAACGTCAGTGTCAGTACAGCAGCACAGGAGACATACTGTAGTTGGATACAATGTCTTTAATAAATTCAGTCAAACAAATTCACATATTTTAAAACACTCAGTTTTGGTCGTCTGGTTTTGGTTATTAATGTAAATGTGTCACCGCACAAAACACCTCTGAACAATGGCACAATGTTTCAATTCAGACCAACTAAATAACAAACTTTATTTTTTCCTAATGTGCCCTCTTTTCTCCCACTTTTTGGTTTTACGTGTTGCCTGTTGTTGGGAGCAAATACAACACTTTCAGTTTCAGTAGTCAAAAAATAAATAATACAAAATCATGAAAAATGGACAAATATGAAATGTTTATGTAAACATATAAAATAATTACAGCCCTCATGTAAAACTGTGACAGTAAAAACACACTGTGTCTAACCAAACCACTGGTCTTTGATGCTGATCAGAGATATAGGATATGTATGTAAGTAGGATATAGTAGAGATGTGACATAGTGAAGGCTACAAGTGCACTTTGTAAACATGGACATGGGCGTGTGCTCCTCACATGGAGTAGAGCAGGTGTCCAGAGAAGGTGGAGTGTACATACTGTCCCGCGTACAGCCCCGCAGCCTGTTCTGAGGGCAGCTGAACATGCACCGTGTCTCCAGGCCTGAGGGGCAGCACCGCGCTGCCTGACGCCTGGTCCAACAGCCCCTTACTGCACTCATCGTACGTGTACATGACCGGCTCGTGGTTCTTCATCAGGGCCACCCACACGTTGCCTCCTTTGCAGTGGACGTGGTAGGCAAAGTAATAGATCCCTGGTATGGTGCAGGTGAAGATGCCGCTCTGGGGGTTGTAGTCCTGGTTTGCACTGTACAGAAGTTTGTCAAAGAGCACCGGAGAGCCCACCAGAGGAAAAGGGTTTGTGAGTTTGGCTGTGAAGGCTGGCATCTCCACGCTCCCACCCCCCAGCTCACCTCCATTATTGGGCTTGTAATATCCTTGGTGCTGACCATTGTAAGGGCCCGTTGCAGGAAGAACCTGTCCTAAGTCAGGAGATGAAGGCCCCGGAGGCCCTGGAGGCCCAGGCTGTCCTGGAGGACCAGGGAGTCCAGGGGGCCCACTGGGGCCAGTTTTACCCTGTGGACCCATAGGGCCAGAAGGGCCTGGCTTTCCCTCTCCTGGATATCCAGGCTTACCGGAGGGACCCATCTCGCCTTTTAGTCCAGGCAGACCAGGAGGTCCAATTGGGCCTCCTGGCCCTTGGAGCCCTGGAATTCCCTGTGGACCTTGGCGTCCAGCGTCTCCAGGCCTACCCCCCTCTCCTCGAGGTCCAGGAAGTCCTGCAAGACCAGGAGCTCCAGGTGCACCCCTAGACCCAGCCTCTCCTTTTGGCCCAATCGGTCCTGGTAAGCCTCTAGGTCCCGGCTCTCCTCCCTCCCCAGACCGACCCGATGGTCCAGGAACTCCAGGAGGACCCACCTCCCCTTTGATTCCTGGACTCCCCTTTGCACCCACAGCACCAGTCTCTCCCTTTAGCCCAGTAAACCCTGGATTGCCAGGAACTCCAATTGGACCTGGAGGACCTGTTATTCCACTGGGTCCAGGAGAACCCATCATGCCTGGTGGACCTGCTTGACCTTTGTCTCCTTTAACTCCTGGAGGTCCTGGAAGGCCATCATATCCTTTGTGACCTTTAGGCCCTGGAAAACCAGGTTTGCTATATCCTGGCAAGCCTGGACCGCCAGGTAGTCCTTGTTGACCAGATTCTCCCTTAGCTCCTGGGATCCCAGGTGGACCCCTCAGGCCGTCTTTTCCTGGCTTCCCCAACCCTGGCGTTCCTGGTGGTCCGGGTTGTCCTCTGTCGCCTGGGAGTCCTGCCTCTCCTGGTTCTCCTGGAGCTCCTGCTTTTCCTGGGACCCCTGGCTGTCCTGGAAATCCATTCAGGCCTGGTTTACCAACTCCTGGAGGCCCCACCTGCCCAGGAGGCCCAGGTGGTCCACCCGGTCCCCTTAAACCTGGTAAACCAGGAAGACCAAGCCCCCTCTCTCCCTTGGGGCCTTGAGGACCAGGTTGCCCAGGGAAGCCCTTCTGCCCAGGCTCCCCGAGTGGCCCTGGCTGGCCGGGAAACCCCTGACCCCCTGGTTTGGAAAGCCCAGGCAGTCCAGGTGGGCCGGGCAGTCCCTGAGGCCCGGGAGGGCCAGTGAGCCCTTGGCCACCACTTGGACCGAGTTCTCCTTTTGGTCCAGGTAATCCAGGACTTCCTGGTTTGCCTGGTAGTCCTGGCATTCCAGGTTTGCCAATCCCTGGGTATCCCTGTGGTCCAGGAGACCCAGGTACTCCTGGTAAGCCTGGCAGCCCTTGTCCAGGCAAACCCGGAGGGCCCTGAGGCCCGGGGGGTCCTTGGGGGCCTGGAATCCCTTGAGGTCCTTCACGAATCCCCTCTCCCATGGGGGGTGGGCCTTTAGCTCCTCGAGGGTTGAAGGGCAAGGATGGACCTGTGTAAAAACAAACGATACAGTTAAGTTAGTTGTTACTGTCCTTGTGATGTGAATCCTAGAGAATGAGTCCTATCACCTTTACTCTGAGGGAGGGGTCTCTCCTTGCCCTTTTGGAAAGGCAGCTGTGGAAACTGCGGTGGCAGTATGGGCATCTCGTTGCCTAGGTGCTGCTGCTGAGGCAGAGGCTCGCTGTACTGGGGCAGAGCCTCGCTGTACTGGGGCAGAGGCTGGGGCTGGGGGGGCTGTTTGTGAGGGTAATACGCCCCACTGTGGACCAGGTGCACCAGGCTCAACTCCAGCAGTGCCCCCAGGAGGCTGAGGGAGGGCACCACCGCTGCACGCATCTTCTGTAAGCAACAAGAGCACACTGCACGTTAAGACTGAAAAAAAAAAAAAGTTTCATTTGTTGATGACTACAGTCATTACATTGCAATCAGTGAAAAGTCTGCAGAGCAGAGGTTATTCTGGATATGACTTACTGTATATAGTAATATAGCTTGTGAATGTGTCATGGATGTTCCAGTGTTAAACCAATGGAGATTTAAGATGCTAAAACCTAACCTTAGTGTTCATTCAAAAGTATTCTGACACTATGATGTATTTACCAGCAGTGCCCAGCAGTTGTTCAGGCTGTCCCACTGCTCTTTTGTATACATTTGCATATTAGTTTTGCTAAGGTCTACATGGCGGATTTCCAACGGTTGGTTGTTGACATTCCAGCCTGAGTCCTATAACTCTACAACATGGACCTGTTCATGTGAATCGTGTTCATGTTCTCACCAGGTTCAGGGCCTCATGTACACCACTAGGGGCACTGTGGTTTGGGTGCTGTTCTTACAGTGCAGAATGGTCAGAGATGGAGAGTTCTGGAGCCAGGCTGCGGCTAATACCCCTCTGCCTCTTCTCTTAGTTTACACTCCCATTAAAGCTACAGTGTGGAGCTTTGCATTCAGAGCTGAGTAATGTTCAACACTCACAGCTCAAACAGAGCATGTGATTAGGAGGAGACACACGCTCCCCACAATCCTTCAAACATGTCCGTGTATACACAGGCAGGTCTATTGTAATGTATGATTTAAAATTGTAATAATGTAATTTAGAGGTGCACAATGTAACTTTTCTGGTGGAGTGTATTTGTTTGTCTTCATGGAGATGTTATTGCTTTGCCTGGAATGTATGGCATTAAACATATCCATCTTACTTTTATTTCATTGCGGGTGTTTGTTGTGCTCAAAAATCGCTTGAAAAACATGCATTCTTACTGTGAGAAGGTAGCCTCTCCACAGATCTGATCTGTAAGTTGGCATGGTGGCATCAACCGCTTGTCTCCATGAAGTCTCCAATACTTTTCAACATTCCAGGCAAAGCAATAACATCTCCATGGAGACAAGGAAATAGATGGCTCTGGCTCACATTGGGGCTCTCTCACCTTAGCTCGGGCTCCTCACAGATGGACTCCTCAAGGGCCTCTAGGTGGCTTCTCTGGCTCTTCTCCTACACATGGGTGGGACAGCAGCCATGTACAGGTCCAGCTGGAACCTGCAGTCTTGGGCCTGTAGAAACACCAGTACAATGTGTATAGAGGTTGTGCAGATGACATCACAACATTATATGAGTGTTAGTAATGACATGTTTCTCTCTAAAAGCTTACAACATGTCAAAAATGTGAAAGAGCTGCTACAGTTTAATAACAAATACAAAAGTCTACAACTCTGCTAAATATTTAGTTTGTACCTGAAATCTAAAACAAGAAACTCAAGTCAACAGTCGTGAAAAACCAGCAAACAGTTAAACAACAGGGACACTGCAGACACGAGCACATTTAAAACTGATACAGAGTTTGGATCAGACACAGCTCAACTGAAACTTTTTCTCCTTAAATAACATGTTTCTGAGTCTGTGTGTTGAGATTAATTGTTGTGGGGCGAGTTGGAAGTGTCCTTTATCTCTCCCTGTATCGTTAGCTAACAAGCTAGCTCAGCTCTACAGTCACAGCAACAACGGACAAACTACTTTCAGTTTCCATTCTGCTGTATAAAACCAATTTTAACTAATGAAACTGATAAACAATTGACAAAAATTAAGCCAAAAAAGCAAAGAAACACATTTTGTCTGTTAAGCTGCCCATAGTACTGCTTCACTGCCACTCAGTCGTAATCTTGAGGGGCATTTTTTCAAATAAAATGTCAGTGCATAACATAATTATCTATAATAAGGGACTAGTGAGATCACTGCCATGGCAACCGGTAAAGAATGTCCACTTCCAGCAGACATCTTGAAAAAATTATACAAAACAATATTTTATAGTATATGTTTTATATAAAATATATAATTTATATGCGTGAATTAACAGATTAATGATCTATACAGAGTGATCTGTATAGACCTCTGAACTGAGTTCTACACATCAATCTGGGCTCTGGTGGAAAGCGATTGGAATTAATGCACTGTTCAAACAAATACTTCACACTGACAGGTCCAAGTGTCAACAGCGGAACAGGCTGACCTTTAGTTAAATCCAATTAAGAGAAAAGCACAAACATCTTTCCCTCCACAAATGCACAAAGTGCTTCCTTCTGCACGTTTTTAAAAACAAAATAGTCTGTATTTCAGCTAAAATAGGCTGGAGTACGTCTGTCGGCTTCGCCTTGTTTATTTTGGGGTTTTTTTGGTGCTGGCTTCCACCCACAGTGCTGCCCTGTGATTGGTCAGTTTCCGCACCACTGGTGGTGCATCCATAGATCTATTAAAATAACTGGATAGGG
Source organism: Periophthalmodon schlosseri (assembly GCA_000787095.1). NCBI lineage: Eukaryota > Metazoa > Chordata > Actinopteri > Gobiiformes > Gobiidae > Periophthalmodon > Periophthalmodon schlosseri. The sequence goes on from KN478801.1 coordinate 13,703, forward strand.
TACTGCTAGTTTAGAGCTGTCTCGAGTTGGATTAGTTGCCACTCATTGGTACTGCAGCGAAAAAAATCCTTCCTGCCCAGAAAGCATTTTTCCCATACCGAGCCGCTAAAGGTTAATCTAGAGACATGCGCCACTGAGCTCGTCCAAATTCACTTGAAATGGCAGCCATGTTTAGGCCCCAGGGCTTGACACCGTCTCACAGTGTGTGAGCTGTCAGATGATCTGGATTGTGAACTCACAAAGATCACGAGAATTCATCTTGCTAGCACTGACACACATAGTTTAATTCTGCATAAAAATTTAAACTGTTTTCTCAAAATTTTTATATATATAATGAAGCTAAAAACTAATGCGGCGGTCAGGCACAGGAGCATGAACATTAAAGAGGAGGTATTAGGCAAAATGGACTTTTTGGAGCTTTCTCCCATGTTATAAAATTGTTCCCTCATTAAAAAAGACATGCCTGAAAAGGGTTTATATGCATCCATGTATGTAATCTGTGGTCTTGTGATCTCTCCCTGGCCCTTCTTACAGTTAGCAGTATGAGCTTGTACAAGGCTCTGCAAGACTATGTCTCCCATGCACCTGCATGGCTATTTTTCACAAATATACAAAAGCATGATACAAAACAATACACTACAACTTCACAAACCTGATGCAATGTGCAGTAGTTTCATTAGTGGGATGTACACTGATTGGGTTCTGATAGCACCTTAAAGGGGGACGACTCAGAGTGTAAAAAATGAAACTGAAACATTTTAATGCAAATATAGCATTTTAAAAACAATAAAAGGTAACATGGTGATCTAAATATGTTCTGTGTTAGTATAAATTACAGAGATATCAATCTGGACTTGCCAGGCAACGGAATATGTGATCATGCAGTTATCAGTGTCTGTGTTATCCATTAACGTGCACTTTCCCGAAGAATAAAAATGTTGAAACCATTGACCAAATCTCCCATTTTCAAAACTCTATTCATGTTTTATACACAAATTGGAAGCAGACGTCTCCACTTGAGCGTTTGAGCAAGAGAGAGCCTGTCTACACATTTAGCTCGGGCCTATTTGTAAAACATCTTGTTCAAATCTATGACCATCCAGGCTCTGATGCTTGAGGACTGATCTCCATAATTCAACATGATTCTTGCTTATGTTAAAACCAGCATCGCACTGGAGCTGGGAAACATGTCTGTGAATCCACGCTTCTGCCCACAAGTGAACAGTGGAAAATTATATTGAATGTGCAGTTCTTATTTATGTTGCTGTGCCAATAGTGTTGCCAGGTCCATGAAAAAAAATTGCTCAATGTGCTCTCAAAACCTGCAAAAAATATGAATAATAGCTCACTTAAAAAACCCCAAAAAAAACAATTTAATGCCATTAAACTATATATTTTGTTACAGCTTGTAATAAAAGCATTTACATTTGCATTTGGAGAAGCTTGTCCAGAATGGCCTCATACTATTTAAACTTTAGTGCATAACTTCTCTTTTTTCTCTTATTTTAGTCACTGGATAATGTTTTTGTACATGGTTTTAATACAAAGATATGTAGCGACTTCAAGAGGTTGAAAAACACTGGCAAAAAGCAGCATCTGTAAAGGACAAAAGATGTTCCTGGGGTTATGTCACCATCTACTGGCACCAGAAGGAATTACCATTGGAAAAACAAACAATAACTAGGGTTTACAACCTTTTTCCGACATGCTAACACAAACATACAGTTGTAGTTAACACAATTTGACGGCAGAAGTGCTTAGAACGAGTCTGGTCTTGATTTATGGATTTAAAAACAGGACTCAGAACTTTTACTTGTGACATAACAATCCTGGGAAATTAGAAACTGAGTATTTTGGGAGTGTTCAGTGGGACAGGACGAGCGGAACAAGATTCATGAAACAAGCGTGAATGAATCCAGCTCCAGGTATGTTTCTGAAGTCCTTGAATACAATAGCGTACGTCTCCACAGACTATATCCTATTTTTTGCGTGAAATATTGGTGTAATTCCGTTAGTACTACCTCATTCTTATTTAGTACTGGTTTTCCACTGAAAAGACAGTTGCTAATTCTAGCAGTCTGGAGAAACAGCCTTCTACAATCAATGGGGGAAGCAGTGCTGAGTGGGACCAAAGTTAAACGGAGCGTACTATTTGATGTAAAACCAACACACAAGCCAATCTGCACTTAATATTTCCACTACGATGCACATGATTTATTTGATTGTAGACAGCGACCGGACTTTGAAGAGGTCTTGATTACACTAAATACATCATTAGACATTTTTATTTCCAGATGCAAAACTTTTCAATGAGCCGTGAGTTGTTGTACTTTGATCCGCGAGATGAAAGCAGATGTTGTTCTCCACAAGCAGTTGAGAAGAAGTCATTGATGGATGGGGCTGGACAGACTTTATAGAGATATTAAGGTCAGATATGATGTATTTCTTGTGATTTCCTTGTGATGTTGGATCTTTCATGGTGTGATTGAAGTTGCTGACAGTAAGTGAGAGCAGCTAACATAATGCACTGTTTAGTCTAGACTCGAAGACACTATCAGACCTGAATATCAAAGTTCAGTCCAGGTGCTCACTTCACCCAACGAGTTAGACATGGACTATGTAACTTTTCTGTTGGAGGATGTGAAACCTTCTTGTGTCCATGGAGATTCCTTATTCCTTTGTCTGGAGTATACCACAAAATGACATAAAACCTATGGATCTATCTCCAGTTCTCCATGGAGAGACACAGGCGTTGCCAAGCAAATAAAACAGCAATAAAAAGCCTGTTATTGAAAAAAGCAAGAGAGATAAGTTTAATGCTATACAGTGGAACATTCCAGGTAAATCAATAACATATCCATGGAGACAAGCCTGGGGTGAACATTCCACCAGAAAAGAAGAGGAGATATTGTGCATTTGTCTGCTATATAGTTATATATATATCATTTTAAATCGCAATATTCCTCTAAAACCACTTAATAAAAGAAACAAGTCTGCTGACTTCTGCAGAAAACTGCAGAATCCTGCATGTATCACCTATTAAAAAAATAAAATTGGAGAACGATGTAAGTGTAGAGCAGTGGGCGCTGATCAGCAACATGATATCTTGAAAATAAAGATTTCTAAAACATGCACGAATCACTCTAAATACAACTTTGAGAGAGTAAATGAGAATGAAACAAATATAACATGGTTATAAAAGCTCAGAAAAGTCCATTTTGCAGAATAAGTCTGCTTTAACATAAAAAATCTAATCCCAAGCATAGATAGGAACCAAGCCTAAGTGCTAATAGTCTGCAGATGATTGTAATGCATTTGAGTGAGGCAAACTGAGCGCTAAACTGATCAGGGGAATGTAAATGGACTGAAAAACACAGAGAATCATTTCCTGGAGAGGACGGGCACCACCTAATGACATCAGCAGCTGGAACAGACCATTTTGTGCATGAGCCAGACTGAATATGACATATTCATATTCACATAACACAACTTCACGTGGGCTAAATGACAAAAAAAGGGGGGGAAAAAAATCTATTCATTGTTTTTTGTTTTTTTTTTGTTCAAAAACTAAATAAAAATTGCTTTCAGAATTGATTTCCTGAAACAATGCAGAGTTTTAATCAGTGCCATTTGATACAAAAACAGGCCAATTTTTTTTCTATCTGCTTCAAACCACATGCTTTTACTGACACAGGGTTCACTGTAGACCTCTCCAATAAAAGGGGGTATTACGCAAAATCGATCTTTTGAGCCTCCTACCATGTTGTTCCTTCATCAAAAGCGCACCTGAAGAGGTTTTAGACGCCATCCATGCATGTTTGAGTAAACCGTACGATTCTGTGCCCACAAGTCAACGTCACCCATGCTCCGACGACAATTCTCCATAAAAACGTGATACAAAACTGTACACAACAACTTGACAAACCTAATCTGATGTGCAGTAGTTTCAATAGCGGGATGCACGCTGATTGTGTTGTGATAGCGCTCTGAAGGGGGAGTGAACAGGGAGGGGAGAACGCAGAGCATCAAAAAACTGAAGCCTCTGAAACATCTTAATATGTTGTTTTTGGCAAATATAGCCGAAAAACAATAAAAGGTAACATGGTGATATAAATATGTTGTGTGTTAGCAGTTAATACCCCATAAAAGTAAAATACCTCCTCTTTAAAAAGACCCAAGCTGATCACTGACCATTAGAAATGACAGAATCTTCAACTCAATAAAAATTGGATTTGAATTGCTCAGCCCAACCTCCATGTATGTTTTAGATGAGGAAACTGCATTCAAACTTGGTTAGAAGCTCCAAAAATGTGTTAGACATTATATGAGACGTTTAAGGACAGTGTTGTTCCATTCCTTTTGTCTTTTCCCCCAGACCCACTGCATTCCTCCGGCACAGAAACCCAACCCTTTTGTAGAAATGCTTTACTGTTTACACTAGGGCAGCAAGATTAATCACAATCAAATCTACATTGCAATTTGAATGGACGCAATTAGAAAATCGCAAAGACTGCAAAAAATCAGTTTGATATTTTTTCAAATTGTTTACACAAGCCCTAGTTTACACATCTCGTGACTCACATCCCTACTCCGCAGCACTAACCCTAATTTCTCTCTTCCAGCAGCTCCACGGCTCCCAGGGCCTCAGCCGATGACAGTCCCACAAAAGATCTCCGTTCTGGGGATGAGTCACTGGTCTGTTATCACCTCCAACTCCAGCTTTGGAAATAATCACATGGCTGTTTGAGTGGTTCCAGATGGGGCAGTGTGGGCAGAGAGGGGCCGGGGGGCTGGCGCATCGCAACCACAAGGTTAGTGGTTCCAAAACAGCACTACATGAGTACTAATATAGGAACAAAAGAGTTGAATAAATTGAATAGATACAAAGGAAAACAGGCTGGACTGAAAGAGAGGTGCTACAGTGTCCTGTGAATGGACATAACATAACTCATATTTACTACACTTTTACAAAGCAGGTTCAAAATGTGCAAAGGACATATGCTTTTGTCCGCCATATAGTTATAATCTATGATACCTGTGGATCATTTTGTTATAATTTGGACATTGTAGATCACTTACGTAGAGCTTTTCTACCTTCAAGGCACTCAAAGCGCTTTACATCAAGGAACTACTCACCCATTCACACATTCATACAACAGTGTACACAGACTTTGGAGACGGGTTAAGTGTCTTGCCGAAGGACACAATGACATTATTCATCCGTGGAAGCTAGAATTGCACCGCCGACTTGTGGGTCAGTGGATCTGACCGCTCTACCAACACTCCAACACTCTACCAACTGAGTTACTAATAAAAGAAACAAGTTCGCAAACTTCCGGGTTGAAAAATTGCGGAACCTAATGGGAGCCGATTCATTCCCACCTGCCCTTTTAAGGTTCGTCACCGTAAATGTCATCCCAAAAAAGTGCCGGTCTGCTAGGACATGAGAACTAAGTAAGTATACTCTATAAAAGGTTTGCTGCTGATATGACAGTAACTTACTGGCAGCAGGATGCCAGTAAGTTCACAGATCTGACCTGTAACTTAGTCTGGCAACAGTACCTGCTAGTCTCCATGGACGCAAGGTTAATGCCATACAGGTAAAGCAATACCATCTCCATGGAGACAAGCAGCTGGCAGGCCCTCTACCATAAAAATTACATAGTGCACCTTTAACCCTGGAGAACCCATGGGATCAAATTTGGCCGCTGTTAATTGTTGCTACCCAAAATGAACAAACAAAAAAATATGTCAAATTTAACTTCAAAAGCCCAGAGTGCCACTTCTGGCCCCTGCATAGAGACACCTAGTGGATGAATATTGAACTAAAATGAGCCAGAGTGGTAGTGATTTGGGCCTTGTGTTCTTGTTTCCATTGGCCAAAGTGTAGTTGTACATTTGAAATTCAGTTCTAACATGCAACAAATAAAGCAAAAAAGAACATTGTCTCATGTCTCATTGTATCTGTGGTTGACTGATTATTTTCCTAAATTTAAAATAGTTTGCATTGACAGTGTTTGTTATTGTGATTCTTTGAAATGATACGCCTAAAGCCCAATGGGTCAAATTTGGCCCTGATCCTAAATTAGGGAATAAAGGGTTAAAATTGAAAAAAGTGGATATTTCAGTGTTCAGTGAACTTATAGCAGTAATTTAATGCATTGTTCATAATTTTCCAAAAAAGAAAAGGGTTCTTGGGTTCTCCCAGGGTTAAACAGACATCTTGTTCTTGTGTCTACTATATAGTTATAATCTATGACACCCGTGGATCATTATGTTTTCATTTGGACATTTTACATCACCGTATTGATCTAAAATGACTTAATAATAGAAGCAAGTCCGCTGATTTCTGTGTTAGAAAACTGCAGTGCCCAACGGGAGCTGACGTCATCACAACAACGAGCCGTGCAGCTGTCGGCACCTCCTGTTCATAGCTGCACATTACACTCATTAAGAAAATTTTCTTGGAGGACAAAGTAAGTACGTCACAGTGAGCGTAGGCTGGAGGCGGCGAAAACGGGAGTTGATCAGCAAAATGACGTGTTGAAAAGAAGTGAGTAAAGATTGCTCAAACATGCATGAATCACTCCAAATACAACTTTGAGAAGTATAAGTTTAAGATCGCTTAGAAGTTGGTAATATTACAGAAACTACTATCATGGTGTATTGAAACTGGATTCTACTTTCCTTATACAAAAAGTTGTGTTTTACTGCCATTGTGATATCAAAGTTGGTATTGAAAATTGACACTTTTCTTTAGTATAAAAAAAAAAAAAAAAAGCACTTTAATGCTCTTCTTAGTACTATACCCTGGAACTCAACAGAGGGCGCCAGACTCGAAAAGCCATAACCAGCATCCAGGGTCTAATGTCTGTAGACCCCATCACACGCCTCACGTCTCCTCCAGCCTCTGCTCCTGTAGCCGCTGTTATTTTAGCTCATCTCCACACCTCACCCTAACCTCCATGTTTGACTTCAGCTCTGAGTCCACCTGCCCCAGAGGATGACGTCACACACAGGGCGCAATGTGCTGCACGCTGCTCGGGGGCGCTATTTGCCAACTATTCTCAGTACAGTCAAATATAATGGCTTGAGAAATATCACGTTTCATCCATTCGCTTTAAAGAAAACAAAGAACAGACATTTTAAAGATGGGGTATCCAATTTTCACGAAGTAGGTATTAAAAGAGACAACTTATTAGTGAGATGTATTTACCTCAACATGTTTGCACTGCTAGCTAAGAGCCCTCTTCAGAACTGTCACGGGTCTTGGTGGTGACTCTTCCTGAGGCGCGATTGGTAAAACTATACATAGCTACATGCACTTTGGGATGGCACACCTCCTAAAATCTTTTGGAACAAGCCCGTCTCTGTCTACAGGGTCTCACCAACAACTGGCACCATCAAAACTACAGTCAAAAGAACAGTCTGCTGACATCTCAAGAGGAATTATTCTACAAAACTGGAAATCCAAACACTCAATCAACCTTAGCTACTGGATTAACTCCTTTACTCCTAACTCCTGGCATGGAGTTACTGTTAATGTGGTGTGAAAGACAGATATATGGCAATGCAGATGTCCAGGTAGATCTGAGCAAGAAAGAAAACAGACCTCTACCAGGATGCACCTCCACCCCCTTAATGACACTTTCTATGAGCTGTCGCCTTAGTTCATTGTCTATTAAAGGTCATTAAAGGTGATAAAGCTCATTTCAAATTGTTTAGAGTGAAGCACTTCAGATACATTCAATCACCAACAGATTTCATTTGTAGTTTGAAATGAAGCTTCATGTTGTCTCTGCTCTGCTCTGTTTGTGTAGGTCAATTAGCAGTTTTAAACATGTCACAAAAAAACTCTGATATTTAACTGTCAACATAGGCCTAAGGTAAGGAAAACGTTTTGACCTTGTCTTTAGTTTAAACAATGCCAACTTTAGTGACTTTGCGTGGAAAACAGCGGCCAGGAAACAATGGACTTTGGCGGTCTTTTTGCGTGGCTGCTGATTTACTTTTAGGGACCTATGGATGGAGGTAAGTCACGTGAGGTCCTCCTGGTTGCGGTCTGCGGGCTGGGTGCTCTGGGTGGAGGTCTGCAGCCAGATCCCTCTTGTTCTGAGAGCCTGCAGGCGAAAGTGACCACAACTGAGCTGAGCAGACTGATCATGTTTAGACAGGAACGTGTGCGAGTGGTTGAGAGTGCGTACCGCTGGCACTTACACCCCTACCACCGCTTACTCTTGGGATGACCATTTTCAGATGCCTCACCCATGCACTCATATCCAGGCCGGAGGAGAGCCCCTGGGTCTGAGGGTCGATGCGAACAATCAATTTCCAGATATAATACAATTTAAAAAGCCAAATCCTGTTGAATACCTAATATTTTACTTGTTTGGGGATTTGATTTAACACTGAAAAGAAGCACGGCACATCTTTTGTTTTGTTTAACAGCTGATCTAATGTAATCTGTAAGAGTTTCATCATTACAGTCTGCCTTGAATGCATCAGGATGCGAGCTCACTATCCTGCAATGGAAGATAGAAAAACTTTAGGTTAAGAAATTAACCCCAGTTCTCTGAAACATGAGTGAGGTATCTCACATATCGGCCTATCGGGCTTTTAAAGTTTTCAGTTTACTCCAAGCTGAACTTCCAGATGAATCAGGACCGAAAGCCACAACCACCAAGACCAGGGACAGTTTTGAAGATGGCTCACAGCTGGCAGCCCAAACATGGCCAGAACCACACGAACCACATGTCAAAACAAACGTGGCCGCTCACCAGTAAAAAAGGGGAAAAAAGCGAATCGAAAGCACCAAACTCTTGTTTACCTCAGGTGAAAGAAGTGATATATTTTGTTCTAAATGATAAAAGAATTTTCAAGAAGAGATGTGTTCTGCTTTTGAGAGACACGTGCTGCAAATTAGCGGCTGTGGTTGGACCGTCCCAAGTTGTAGAAGGGACTGGCTGCTCAGGCAAGCCCAAACTTGTCAAGGTAAATACATCTCACAAATACGTCGTTTGACTAAAATTACTACATAATAACAAATGATGCTTAAGCTGTTGGAAAAATCGCTTTCAGACATTTCTCCATATTCTACCCAAATGGACGTAGTGCATTTATCTATCCATCATATTTATACCTTAGAGTGTCAGTAAAGGCTGATGCGTTTTACAGCCGTGCCGTAAAACTTCTCTCCCTACACTGCATCACCGTATATATACAGCCATAATAACTCCACACTTGTCACTTTTTACCTACACCACCGTCAATGTGCGTCATCTGCCAGTTTTAAAACTAGAAAATCCACACGCATAAAAACACACTGCAAAAATCAAGATGAGCCATAACTGAGTCAAAATCGTAATTTCAACGAATGAATTCTGAAATGATGCGCGCGGCAGAGACTCACTTTGCTGCGTTTGCCCAGAAACCTGAAGGTCGGTGGTTCGATCCCTGCTCAGACAAGTCCATACTGCTGCTGCTGTGTCCTTGGGCAAGACAGTATAAGCCAGTGTTGACGTGGGGTTTTAGTCTATCTACTCTAAAAGCTCCTAACCCTGTAGTTTACACCTCTACAAACATGCACCCTCACTGTTAGAGTAGGTCGCCACTCCACAGATCTCACCTGCTTGTCCCCGTGGAGATGGATACGTTTATTGCCACACCGTGGGACATTTTAGGCAAAGCAATGACATCTCCATGGAGACGAGCAGGTGGCAGACCCTCCACCGGAAAAGATACATATTGCACATTTAAGCTTTTCATATTTCAGTTATCTCTCAAAACTCCTGTGTGTTTTTAAAATTTGGACTGAATCGGGACTTTAAATGATAAAATGTAAATCAATTTGGGCATGTTTAAGGAGCTTTACCCATTTTTCACGTAATAAAGTCAAATCTGTCTTGTCCAGGTACACTATATTGCTATATCCACAAAGCAGGAAGTGCGTTGTTAGCATTCTAGCTGTTGTTGGTGAATAATTAGAACGCTCAGAGTGTATAAGGTAAGTGAGGAATAACTTTTGAATGTCGCAAACAGTTTAAAATGAACTAGTTGTGTTTGTCACATTTTGATGACAGCCAAAATAAATGCCGTTTGTTGGTTCCTCCAGACTGTGAGATGTCAGGGCAGACAGAGCTCCAGTCCCGGTCTCTGTCCAGTCCCTGTCCAGTCCCTGTCCAGTCCCTCCCTGATCCCTCTCCGGTCCCCTCTGGTCCCTCTCTGGTCCCTCTCCAGGCCCTCTCCAGTCCCTGTCCAGTCCTTCTCCGGTCCCCCTCCAGTCCCTGTCCAGTCCATGTCCGGTCCCTCCCCAATCCCTCTCCGGTCCCCCCTTGTCCCTCTCCGGTCCCTCTCCAGTCCCTCTCTAGTCCCTTCCTGGTCCCTCTCCAGTCCCTCTCCAGTCCCCCTCCAGTCCCTCTCCAGTCTTTTCCTGGTCCCCCTCCAGTCCCTCTCCAGTCTCTTCCTGGTCCCCCTCCAGTCCCTCTCCAGTCCCTCTCCAGTCCCTCTCCAGTCTGCAGCTCAGGCAGACGAGGTGTTTTACAGCTGTGAACACTTTCCCTGTTTGATTTAATGGGCTCATTTAAACACACATAAAACTGAGACAAACCCAGCTTCCTGCACATGATCACATTCACTGCACCAGACTGTGGACTGTAATGACAGAAACATGCCAGAGGAGGGCAGTAATGAGTATTATTTTCAAAGGTGCACTATATCTGTGTAGTCCCTCAGTCGTCCAGGTCTGATCCATAGCAAAAGAAACATATAAAATCTGTCAACTGGACAAATCGTTGTAGGAGTGACCAGAACTGAAGAAGCGGCTTGGACGAGCAGCGAAACATCTTCAGTCCTACAACGTCTTATCCAGTTGACAGATTTGATATTTTTCTTTAGCAATGGTGCACTATATAACTTTTCTGCTTGTCTCCATGGAGATGTTATTGCTTTGTCTGGAATGTTCCACACTATGGCATCAAACCATCTCTATCTCCAAGAAGACAAGGTAACTGGTAGTTTAGTTTAGTCTTTATATGAAGGGATAAAAGATCTTGATCTTATAAAATACGAATTAACCTACCATTTCTACACTTCACTATTACATCAGTCCATAGATTACAAAAAATACAATATAGCAGTGTTTCGCAGTGTGTGGTACAGCTACTTTTTAGCTCTAAAAATATTCTGAAAACTTGGCTTGTTAACGTGATTCTTTTCTGCATCAATACCAGGTGGCAAAGTGGCTAAGGGGCTCAGCTCGCGGCAAGAAGGTTCCAAGTTCGACTCCCGGGTCTTTCTGTGTGGAGTTTGCAGGTTCTCCCTGTGTCTGGGTGGGTTTCCTCTGGACACTTTGTTTCCTCCATCAACCCAAAACATGCAGAATGGGTCAATAGGTCCAGCTAAGGTAGTCCTAGCCAAGACTAGCTCAAGGTCTGGATCTATTTCCTGAGCAAATAAATTATATTAAAACATGGTTGGTTGGCTGGTCTAAGCTAACAAAGTATTGTAGTAGTAGTACTAGTAGCAGTAGGAGTACAGTAGTAGCCGTAGTAACAACAGTTTTTGCCGGACGCACTGCAGAACACTCAACCGCTCCAAATGCTGATCCCGTGATCACCGTGAAGTTTAAGTCTGGCGTGTTTTTTTGAGGAAAAACGAATCCAGTGATTGATGAGTACTCAATTTTGTTACTTGAGTAAAAGTACAGATACAGAGGTAAAAAGTTACTCAAAGTTACTTAAGTAAAAGTATTTAAGTACCTGTTCAAAAATGTACGTCAAGAGTAAAAAGTAAAAGTATTTCACACAAGTGTTGTTAATTTAAAGTGTTAAATGTCGCGATATTGACTCAGAATGATACAGATTTTGGTTGACAGCAATACACATCACTTTCTTAATTTTTCTTACGAATTGTGTGTATTTATTTTTGTTTGCTCAAAGCTGAAGCTTAAACTCGAAAACTAGTCAGGATGTTACCACGAACATGGTAAAAATAACCCCTCAAATCGTATGAAAAGTGCTTTTTACTTTTCAGTCCAGTTCACAATGTAGTGGAGTAGAACGTACAGATATCTGCTCCCAAATGTAGTGAAGTAAAAGTAAAAAGTATCCACTGTAAAATTTACTTAAAGGTCCTATATTACACAAAATGTATTCTTGTGAGTTTTAAGTCATGTTATAATGCTGTTACTTAATAAAAAACATACGTGGAGTTGTGTTTTGTTTCATTCACACATGTTTGAGTAACACTTTATTATTAATCTGTCTACATCTCCAAAGCTCAAAATGCTCTGTTCCACCTTGTGATGTCATGTAGTGGTAGTTTTCAAGTTAACATCTACCTTTTACCTTTTGTTCAGCAGCGATTGGAATTTCCAGGGCTGAAATCATCCAAATGATTCTCGTGAAGGTGTGTGGAGTTTGCAAACACAGTGGAGCGCTTCCTGCATTACCGCATGACATCGCAAGGTGGAACAGAGCGTTTTGATCTTTGAGATGCAGACGGGGTGTTTCACGTTTGAAAGAAGAACCTAAAAAATGCAGGGTTTGTGTGTTAAACGTGTGCGAATGAAACAAAACACAACTCCAGGTCTGTTTGTGACGAGGAAACAGATCAGAAAACAGTGTAATATGGGCCCTTTAAGTAAAGTACAGGCACCTAAAAGTACCGTACTTTACTACTTGTACTTCGTTACCGTCCACCACTGTTATTTGCACATCATTCCTGTCTTCTAGCACAGAGGAGGTGGACTTGAAAATAACATTACAATGCCCAAGTGAACAGGAAACCTCTGCGTACACTGGTGATGTGTTCCAAATGTAAATACAGTGTGGTTTTGATGAAGACTAATGGCGCGTAGACGAAGAGCAGGGGGAAACTCAAAACCTCAAATCAAGTCCGAGTCTCAAATCCAAACACACGCGGTTGTCATTTCCTACGCTCTTAAATCGGGTTGTTTTTACAGTCTATTTTCATCGAGGAACAAATAAACTCATTAAAAGTCCCACGGATAGACGAAATAACTTTCAACCATCTTAGAATCTTTTTGTTAAAAACACTCCCGGTTCCGTTTTGTTTCATTCACACGTTTGGGTAATCCTGCAACCGAGGTGGTAGAGGAGCCAAAGTACACAACTAAGAGTAGCGGACACAACAATGAGGGAAAAAAACGAGATCGTATCTGAAGAAACGCAAACGTTCAAATCGCTGTCAACGTAACTCGCGGTGGGAAGAGTAACCACAACTTTTACTCAAGTAGGAGCAAAAGTATGAAATCTGAAAACTACTCTGAGAAGAACAATTTTACATGTCTCTCTCTGTCTCTCTCCAGAGCTCGAAACGCTGCCCTCTACTGGTAAACACACTCAAGTGCCTGTCACGATAACACATTTTGAAGTTCGATATATCGCCGAAGAAAATATAGACGGTAAACGATAATATTCAAACTAATTTATGCCACTGACGCGATAACCCTTAAGTAGAGTTATACCCCAAAAAAAATTCCTAACATAGCAAAATGAAACACTTTGAAACACTATAATTTAATCGTAGAACCGGAAAAATAACAAAAAGTTCCAGACTAGCACGAAAAAAAAGTCCCCGCGATAAATGTTGACCCTCAAAACGTATAGTTCCATCAGATATTGAACGATAAGTTGGTGTAGTGATTATCGTGACAGGCCGACTCCTCTGCGTTTTTAAAGTCCACACAACTTCAGCGAATTCATTCTAATCGTTTCAGAGCTTGAAGTGCGTTCGCTGCACGGTTTAGCTGCCATAGTTTCGCTCCTGCAGACTCATTCACTTTTCAGCGCTTCAGCAGATGCGCACGTGCTAATTAGAAGCTACGTTATTTTGCAGACATTGGTCTACACCTAATTTCGAGTAGTTTATGTAAATATTGGATGTGGTTGTAGAAGTACTCAGTTTTGTACTTAAGTGAAAGTAGAGATACTGGAGCAAAGAAATACTCAATAAAAGTAACACTATCACGTGAAAAAAGCGACTTAAGTGAAAGTATTGAAGTAACTGTTAAAAAATGTACTTAAAGAGTAAAAAGTGAAAGTATTTTGCGCAGATTTTGAGATCTTATAAAGCTTCAAATGTAGTGATTTTGATAAAGATTTGTCTGAATTAGCTGTTTTTATTTGTATATTTTTATTTGCTCAAAATACGAACGTGTTAAAAATAAACCCTGAACCTTTTCAGCAGGTCTCAAACAATAATAAAAAATACTTTTTTTTAACTTTTACAGTCCTGTTCAAAATGTACAGATATCTGCTCTCAAATGTCAAGTAAAAGTAAAAAGTATCCACTTTAAAATGTACTTAAGTAAAGTACAGATACCAAATTTACACATGTAAAGTACTTTACTACTTTTACTTCGTTACTGAAATAGTGGTGTGCAAAAAATGTATTGATATATCGAGATATTGAATTAGTTGATACAGAATTAGTTGATACAGCCCAACAATTATGTTAGTTGTTCAGAAAAAGTAAATATATTTATCCCATGTTCTCGGTATATTCAGTATTTTGATGGCTAAGTGTATTTCATAAACAGAAAGTGCAGGTACTAGTTTCACAAAGCACATTACTTTGCAGAGTAGCATGTGCAGTAGCCCTGTATATCGACTTATCGAGCTGGAACAATACTTTTTGGGGGTGGGTACTTTTTCTTTGCACTTCTTTGTGTCATTTTTTTGTACTTTTCTGAAGATTTGATCAGTAAAAGGTTGAATAAATAACTCCTATGACTCACATAGAATTGTTTTTGGGGGGAAATTCCACTTTTCATGTCAGTAGCATAATGGTTTTTAATATCATCGTTTATCGTCGATATTTTCTTCAGCGATATATGGCATTTCGTGACCTAATCGAGGCCTAATGTGCAGCACGTATCACCATATCAAGATGTTATCATATCGTGAGCCGTGAATCGCATTGAATCGCGGAAGACCTTGTGATTCCCAGCTCTGTTTTTCCATATTAAAAAGTAAGAATATTGCACATCGGCTATAACTACTGTAACTCTAAAAACATCTCAACTCATGATTGATCCAAACTGTAAAAACTAAAATGCAATGAAATTTTAAAAAAGAAAAAATTCAAAATGTCTCAAAAATGACAAAAAGACAGTTACACAAGATTAATCTCCACTTTAAATCCTCAAATTCCCAAAACTGGATGAGAAATCGGCCGCGAAAGAATCAAAAACTGCTGCAGGAATAGATTTGGATGCGCGATTCTTGTCATTTTTGGCTCCTGTCCATTATGTCTCACTGGACTCCGCACGATCGTAACCTTAGATGCTTCTGTCTGCGGCGTTTTGCAGTTCAGACGAGGAAAAACTCTGGCGTCTTTTCCTGAGTTGCGCGTTGTCCAGTGTGTGCCTCCTGTCTCCCATGTTAAAGTGTCAGAATGTGTGTGGGTCTCTTACCTGTTTGCTGCAGCAGACTGGAGCAGACCAAGGTTCAGTGAAGGAACTTCTCAAACGGTTTTGGCTTAAATGTGCAGAGAGGAGGAGCCGGCGCGTTAAGACAGCACCGCACGCTACATGTGAAAGAGAGGGGGAGAGGAGGGGGAGAGGAGGGGGAGAGGAGGCAGACGGACAGAGAGAGAGGGAGGGAGGGGGGGGAGAGAGAGAGGAGGGAGAGAGAGCTCCCAGTACAAACAGAGAGACTAGAGAGAAGGAGGGAGGGAGAGGAGAGAGAGAGGAGGGGGAGAGGAGAGGGAGAGAAGAGGGAGAGAGGAGGGAGAGGAGGGGGAGAGGAGAGAGAAAGGAGGGGGCCATTGTGGGAGTAAAGTGACACCAGTTCTAGTCCAGGTTTTGTCCCAGATTTGACATGGTGTGTGAAGTGGGGTCGCACACTTTAACATGAATAACTTGGCTCCTCCTCTTCCCTCTCCTTGTGTTGTCATGCTCTATATCCCAGAATGCATTGTGTCCACGGGAGTCGGATTACGGCTGGTGTCTGTTGGCTGCAGGACTGTCCCTCTCTCCGGTGCTCATGTCCTCTTAATAGGTGTCCATTCAGTGCCTAATCGAGCCCTTTATCAAACCTCCCAAACCAGAGCGATCATAGCGGCACTAGCCGCGGGCCAACGCAACGCTTTGTCCTCGACAAGTGGAGCGGAAAGATGGAAAGAAAGAGAGAGAGGGAGAGAGAGAGGGGGAGAGAGACAGACGAGGAGAGAGAGAGAGAGAGAGGGGACAGACAGAGAGAGAGAGGGGGAGAGGAGGCAGATGGACAGATGGGGGAGGAGACAGACAGAGAGAGAAAAAGAAAAGAGGGAGAGAAGGAAAGAGGGAGAGGGGAGACAGACAGAGAGAAAAAGAAAAGTAAAGAGGGAGAAAAAGAGGAGACAGATAGAGAAAGTGAGAGAGGAAGAGGTAGAGGGGGAGAGAAAGGGAAAGGGGCAGAGAGAGAGAAAGAGAGAAGGAAAGGGGGGGGAGAGGAGAGAGAGAGAAAGAGAGAGAAAAGGAAACAGGGAGGGAGAGAGAGAGAAAATGACAGAGGGAGAGATAGGGAGAGAAAGGGAAAGA
>KN478802.1:2944-17707 GCA_000787095.1 Periophthalmodon schlosseri
GCCGGAGCCGCGGCTCTTCACGCGGCGGCAGACGGACACAAACACTTTTAGCCGCGGTGATTGATTCCTCACTGCAACATTGTTTCTAAAAATAGCTCGCGCTGCCTGACGGAGAGGCGCCTCAGCACGCGCGCTCTAGCCTCGCGAGGGCTTTCTTTAGACTTGAATATTGAATCAGCACGTGCCACCAGGTCTCCATACGGGGCTCTGTCGCATCCTCGCTGTCCGGCTGCGCGAGCTGCCGAAGCCAGACGTTCCACAAAGTTGATCAAGAGCGCGAGACCGTAAAGTGACCGCTGCGTTTCACTGACCACAACAATGTTATGGTAAAACGTGCGCTGATTCAGCCCAGGGTCGCACGAGGACAGCGCACATAATGTATAAATATAACGAGCTGTTTTCACTGCGGCACAGTCCCTCAGTATGAATGTGCCTTTAAGAAAACCTCTGGGCCAACCTCAGACTGTCCGGCCCTGGACCATAGACCAGGACAGCTATTCTGTAGAATAATGTGAAGTGCACGTGAGCAGCAGCGCGCGCTGGGAAAGACGCCATAAGGTAAAAGCTCAGAGTCATTTATGAAACAGCTGAAGCAGAGCTGCCTGAGAGAACTTCTGTCAGAAAACTCAAGGCAGATGAGCTGAAGTCTGTAGCAGAAGAGAGGGCCTCTATAACGACTCCATGTGTTTATACATTAAACACTTATGATGTGACCACGAAACAGCTGTGAGTTTGTGTCTGTGTGATCCCTGTCCTCCAGGTGAGGTTTGTGCAGTAAAATGCTGTTTTGGACCTTTATTCTAATATTTTGCTTGTGAAGCTAAAATGCAGCAGACAGAATCAATTCTTTGCATCAAAACCACATTTCCCCGTCACTCTGATATTGTTCTGACTGTTTTGCTCTCCTGAGTGAGCAAAAATCTCTCCTCTTTTTTACCTGGTCTATTTTAAGTGCAGGCCATTCCCCTTTGCCGCCCCTCCACCCCTCCACCCCTCCACCCCTGCACCGCCCGCCCCCCCTCCCACCCTCCACCCCTCCCCCCCTCCACCCACAGTCACTCACTCACTGTGTTTTATTCAGCAGAGAGCGCTGAAAAAAAGGGGCTGCTCAAAATGCAAACGCACATTTTTACAACATTAAGGTGACTTATTTTTCTCCGTTCAACATGTTTAAGTTTTACAAAAGACCGTGGCTGATGTCAGAGCTGCATGTTTGAATCGGGCTGAGAAAACATGAGTTTGTTTTCATTAAGCGTTGACGCTCCTCCCTCGAGAATCACCCTCCTCCCAAACGGGACAGTTACAGAGGCTCCGCAGTGTGGCTCCCGGGGGATTGTGGGAGCTGATCTCAAGGAAAGGAGGACGTTTAAAAATGTCATAAACTTTCTGGATTCAAATGTAGTCGCTGTAAACACGTGTCGCTTTATTTTAAATTAAGGTATTAATGTAAGGACTGTTTCCATGACAACAAACTGTTCGCGCGACTGTTCATTTACGTGTGTGACGACTGTAGTAAGACTTGAACGTTTTTGTTTCCACAGATCTGCAAACATGAGTGACACCAGAGCACTTTGCTGTAGCCGCTGGTTAAACTAACACATTAAAGTTGACGTTTAGTGATTTTGTGCAGCACCGTTCTGCAAACAGCATCAGCTAAAACAAAAAGTGCGAGACGATAAAATCCCCGTGTCACTTTCGGAAAAAGGCGGGACGTCGAAGAAGCACCAAAACACAGGAACAAAGTGAAACAACTCAAACTATTTTAACAAGTCTATTTTTTTTACAACATGTCCTTCCAGGTGAAACTGTATCATCGCTTGTATTTACAGGGGGCGTGGCTGTAGGAGGACTTTACACCTGATGCCCTACCTGATACTGAATGCCTTTTGAGAGAGACACATGGAGAGTTTTCTTTCTGCTTGTTCTGTGTCGTTCACTGTGATTCTGTCCTGGACCCTTGTCATTTTGTGAATTAAATAAAATAAAATAAATTTAAAAAACACTATGAAAAGATTAATTTCCATGATTAGGCAACATAAAATAAATATTCATGATTTGGTCACATTTCATCAATTAAAAACGTTTTTTTTTTGTGTGTTTTGAAAAAAATACAACAGAGGGAATCAAATAAGTTTCGAAGCCTAAACATTTTAACGCAGTGCAGGAAGTGGGCAGCCCCTGTGTTCTGTGTCTGCACTTTGGTTTTTTTAAATTTTGTCTTATTTTTACATCTAAACGATTATAAACCAAACATAAAAACCCCACACTCAGTCTCATGAAGCCCCTGCCCCGGGCCACAGTTCAGTCTGCAGTGTTTATTATGTCACACAGATATTACACATTTCACACAGCGGCGGGAGCTTAAATTTGGTTAAAGCTGCATTATGTAACTTTTTTGGTGAGCCATCTGCCACCTGCTTGGATCTATAGAGGTCTTATTAACCACGTTTTCAATTTGGAATGTATGTGTTTGTACTGTGAGCAGGCTTGCCTCTCCGCAGGTCCGACTTGTAAGTTGGCCCGGTGATGTCTCCTGTGCGACTGCGTGTGAAAAGGAAAAAATACTGTAAATGTGCCACATGCGACGCACTTCAAAATGTCCCGTAAAGACACAGTACGGGTCTGCGCCGAGAGGAGGGAGAGGTGAGAAACGTCGACCTGTTTTCTTTCTTGACGGATCAGATCTGTGGACCGAGGGGAGCAGAAGTCCAGCCGTTCTAGACCAACCGTACGCCCCCAAAAACACTAATGTAACGTATAATTTATTTATATAGCACTCTCATAAATATACAAAGTCACATTACGGTTTCATGCCTCCACCGGTCACATGGTTCTAGGCGGCAGTCGTGTTGTTCCCATGGCGACCGACCTGCGCCCGCTGACCCTTTGACCACCGCCGATCGGGCTCACGAAGGGACGGTGCTGCGGCTTTATCGCTGCAAAAGAAAAATTCAATTCTGGAAGCTGGACAATAGTTTTAGAGTGAAAACTTTACAAAGACGAGTGGGTCTGGAGCTGTGTCCTGCCTCCCTGATTTCAGAGGGTGTGATTGACAGGCGGATTAACCAATCAGAGAGAAGCATGGTCCATTTGTGTAAAAACAAACATATGAAAAAGGGGGGAAAAATAAACAACATGAAGGACTGAAACAGCAGATTTTAGCAGAATCAACAATGGAAGTTCTAAACTTTTATTTATCGCAGGTAAAATAAGTTCTATATTTTGTTCCGAGAATTTTTAAGAAACCGGTGACAGAAATGAGCGACTGTGTTTGGACCGTCTCAGATTCAGACGGAGGATTTTCAGCCCCCAGTTCCAGATGCTTCTTGAATAGATCAGAATGGAGACGTGATCTGGCAACTCATGAGGGGCCTGAACGATTATGCAAAATATGACTCACAATGGTACAATTTGCATGTTACTAGGTCTATAGTAAAAGAAAAATATAAAATCTGTCAACTGCACAAAACGTTGTAGGAGTGAAGACGTTTGGCTGCTCATCCAAGCCTCTTCTTCAGTTGTGGTCAGATCACTGCTGGACACTGCCTTATATCTGTCTGAAGGGAGGAGCTAACGACACTGAAACTGAAAACATCTATTGTTTACAGTTTCTGTTTGTAGTCTAGGTCTATTGTGCTACCCTAAGTGTGCACTGTGCCTGAGTCCTACTTAGCATAGTCATTCAAGCCCCTAATGAGTGATTTCACACCTATTAGCATCCTGGCTAGCCCTATAGCTTTCTTTGTTTGCTTTGGGTCTGAGAAAGGAGCTGTATATGGGGGACAGGTGATGTCTAAGGCCCCCATTCCTGTTCAAGGAAAATTGCTTCTTTAACTTCCCTCTCAAACCGTTTCTTTTCTTTGGCTCAGATCTGTTCTTCACTATCTTCAAAGGAGTGGTTAGTGTCTTTGAGATGGAGATGTACAGCAGACTGGGGTCCAGAGGGGCTCTCGCAACGGTGTTGGTACATTCTCTTAGGTGTTTTCAGTTTCAGTGTCGTTAGCTCCTCCCTTCAGACAGATATAAGGCAGTGTCCAGCAGTGATCTGACCACAACTGAAGAAGCGGCTTGGACGAGCAGCCAAACGTCTTCACTCTACAACATTTTGTCCAGTTGACAGATTTTTATATTTTTCTTTTGCGATGGATCAGGCCTGGACGACTGAGAGATTTCACACTTAGCCAGGTCTATTGAACTACACTAACAAACAGAAACTGTAAACAAAAGGGGTGTTAGCTTCAGTGTAGTTAGCACCTTCCTTCAGACAGATATAAGGCAGTGTCCAGCAGAAATCTGACCACAACTGATGAGCAGAGAAGCGTTTTTCTTTAGCTATGGATCAGACCTGAGCGACTGAGATTACACAGACTATCTTGATCACTATTACTAAAAAATTACAAAATCTACAAAACCACCACGCACAGAATCTCATCCCTTTCGCATCCGTTTGACCGCTCCACGGAATAATCAGGCTCAAATCAGGCCCCTCCCGGTTTCCTGTGAGCTCGTTAGAAAAGTGCCAGAAGAGGAACTTTCTCCATCAGTGGATCCCAACCATTCCAACCAATCTTCCCTAATTGTGTTTGTCTGTCTGTGAGGCAGACTCGAGCGCTCATGATTTTCCAAAGTGCTCGAGTGGAGTGGCTGTACTTCCCTTTCACCTGGAGGATACAGCACTCAGTCTGTAACTTGATTAGGGCTGGAAAAGCTTTGAAGCCACATCTTTATAATGGAAAGAGGAAGCGCGGCGTAATGTAGAGCAGGTTTAGCAGCAGAGAGTCATTACAGACTGGAGACGCTAGGCTCACGTGACGTCATCGAAACATACACGATTTAGTAAGTTATTTAAGTCATGTTCTGACGCTGTTACCTCCTCAAAAACACACCTGGAGTTGTGTTTTGTTTCATTCACACATGTTTGAGTAACACTTATTATTAGTCTGTCTACATCTCCAAAGCTCAAAACGCTCCGTTCCACCTTGTGATGTCATGAAGTGGTAGTTTTCAAGTGAACAGCTCCTTTTACCTTTAGTTCAGGAGAGATCGGCAATTTCAAAGCTGAAATGATCCAAATGATTCTAGTGAAGGCGTGTGGAGTTTAAAAACACAGTGGAGCGCTTTCTGTATCACCGCATGACATCACAAGGTGGAACAGACTGTTTTCAGTTTGAGAGAAGAACTAAACACGTGTGAATGAAACAAAACACGACTCCAGGTCTGTTTGTGACGAGGAAACAACATTATGACATAGATCAGAAAATAATGTAATATGGACCTTTAACCTAATCCCAACAGTTCTGTGTCAGTTCCGATCTTTATTTCCAAGTTTTATTTTCCCAGTGTGTAAAATCATCTAAAGTAATGTCTCCAATCGTGGTACGGGTGCGAGAGTAGCTCAGTTGGCGGAGCGTTTGCCCACTGACCTGAAGGTTGGCGGTTTGAATCCTGCTCTCAACGTAAACATCATTGCTACGTTGGCGATACGATTCCAGCTCCCACAGATGAACGCTGCCGTTGTGTCCTTGGGCAAGACACTCAACCCCCCTCGCCCCCAGTGTCTGTGTGAATGTGTGTGTGAATTGTGTCCTTGGGCAAGACACTCAACCCCCCTCGCCCCCAGTGTCTGTGTGCACTGGTGTATGAACGGGTGAGTGGTTCCTTGATGTAAAGCGCTTTGAGTGTCTTGAAGGTGGAAAAAGCGCTGTTAAAAATGTGACCGTTGACTGTACTTCTGTTTCTTCTTCTTGTGTGTGAATGGGCAGAGTTACACCTGTTTACATAGAGTTTAGTCATTATTTAGAGCAGGTTTGAGCGTTGAGTTAGTGCAGGTTTGAGCGTTGAGTTAGTGCAGATCTGAGCGTTGAGTTAGTGCAGATCTGAGCGTTGAGTTAGTCTGCGTCTAGCTCTGGTGCTGCAGTAAAAATGGTCCCTGGTGGTGTGAATAAATAGAAGTAATAAATAGACTCGCTGCTTGGATGTGCCAAGTCAAACTTTCCCCGTATGTTTGCTCGTTTAGTGAGTCTCCCTGCTTCTTGTTGTGCTGATTCATCAGAGCAAATCCAACAAAGCCAATTGTTCGTCTGCACAGCGGCAGTTATGGCTTCAATCTCACGGCGGAAAAGGTCCCGGGTTTGATTCCTGGACAACGGGTGTTTCTGTGGAGTTTGCGTGATCTCTCTGCGTCTGTGTAGAACTCCTCTGTACTTCGGTTTCCCCTTAAAGGTTCTATATTACATAAAATCAACACGTTTGAGTAACTCTTTATTATTAGTCTGTCTACATCTCCAACGTTCAAAATGCTCTGTTCCACCTTGTGATGGCATGAAGCGGTAGTTTTCAAGCTAACAGCTCCTTTTACCTTTAGTTCAGTAGAGATTGACAATTCCAGGGCTGAAATTTTCCAAACGTTTCTAGTGAAAGTGTATCGAGTTTAAAAACATCACAAGGTGGAACACAGTGTTTTCAGTTTGAGAGAAGAACTCAGTCTAAATACGCAGGGTTTTTTGTGTCAAACATGTGCGATTGAAACAAAACACAACTCCAGGTCTGTTTGTGATGAAGAAACGACAATAGAACATGGATCAGAAAACGGCGTAACATGGGCCTTCAACACATCTGACTTACATTCACAGCCCAAACACAGACATATGTGGCTGTGTCTCCTGCTCACTGCTGCAGAGATGAACACATCCATCAGACACAGGCTCAGTGGGAACAGCAGCTGCTCTTCTGATGGAGCTGTGGGCTCTGCAGAGGCTCCTTCACAGACACAGACGGATGCAGCACTCACTTAAAACAAAGCAAATGGTCGAATCTGCAGTTGTTCTTTTGTTAATCAGGTTCATTCTGACAGATCATTTTAATTCAGTTTTTAGTCTTTTGACTTTTTTTGTTAGTTTTAATCAAGAATCTTGAATCTTGAATAGGAAGCCTAAACAAAGCATTTAAGTTATGTCCTAATGGAAGATGGGGTGGGATTTAATACGTTTTCTTCTTCTCACTCCTTTTTGATCTTAAATAAGAAAAAAATGTGGAAAGTGCATTAAGTGTCCTTGATACATGTGCTCGAAATAAATAAATAAAATAAAAAAATTAAATAAAAAAATAGTGCATTAATGTCCTTGATACATGTGCTCGAAATAAATAAATAAAATAAAAAAATTAAATAAAAAAATCTTTCTTTTTGGTTAATGTTTTGTTTAAAGATTCAGTAGTAAAAAAAATAAAATAAAATCTGTCAACTGGACAAAAAGTTGTAGGAGTGAAGACGTTTGGCTGCTCGTCCTTCAGCTCATCCTTCAGTTCTAGTCAGATCACTGCTGGACACTGCCTTATATCTGTCTGAAGGGAGGAGCTAACGACACTGAAACTGAAACTAACACCTGTTTGTTTACAGTTTCTGTTTGTTGACTCGGTCTAATGAACTACACTAAGTGTGAACTGTGCCTGAGTCATATTTTGCATAATCATTCAGGCCCCTAATGCTGCTCTCACATGCATTAGCATACTGGCTATTAGCATACTGGCTAGCACTATAGTTTACTTTCTTTAGATTTGTGTCTGAGGATGGAGTTATAAATAGGGGAAAGATGACGTCTGAGGCCCTCATTCCTGTTCAAAAATGGATTTTCTTTCCTAACAAAAAATGCTTCTTTATCTCTCCTCTCAAACCATTTCTTTTCTCTGGCTAAGATCTGTACCTCGCTGTCTTCAAAGGAGTGGTTAGCGTCTTTGAGATGGAGATGCACAGCAGACTGTGGTCCCGAGGAGCTCTCGTGACGGTGTTGGTATGTAACTTTCTGGAAACCTTTTCTTGTGGCATGTGACCTGCACGACTCCATAGAAATCAACAGTTAAAACCATTGTTTGGCAAATGGTCACGTTTTTATACTTATCTATCTTATCTATACGCTTTTCCACCGCCAAGGCTTAAAGCGCTTTACATCAAGGAACCACTCACCCGTTCACACACCAGTGCACACAGACGCCGGGGGCGAGGTGTGTTAAGCGTCTTGCCCAAGGACACAACGACAGCATTTTTCTGTGGGAGCAGGATTCAAGCCGCCAACCTTCAGATCAGTGGACAAACGCTCCACCAACCGAGCCACTGTCGCCCTGAGGTAAAAAGCAGATAAATTAGCAGCAGCTGTAGCGAAAAACAACAGCGCCCCCGTCCCTGATTTATGAAGCAGAGGGAGATACTTCTTATATTAAACATATTCATCTTCTGTGACGTAAACCTTCCTTCCCAGGCCGCTCCCTTCTGTCGTGCCCGGTCTGAGCTTGTGTGTCGTTGTGTGTGTGGACGCTCCGTTTACGAGCAGCGTTCGGGGAATAGGCCATAGTCACAGCTTCATTACACACACAAGACTGTCCTAATGAGTCCGCCATCGCTCTACAATTAGCTTCGTTAACCTTTCCTGCCGTTTGGGCTTCTGGGGCAATGGCAGATTTGTATGGAGGATTTTTGCCACGTTTTGTATCGAACGTCGCTCCGAGTTTACGCCGCGACCGGGTTCGTCAAATCAACAAACTCAAAATCCTAAACAGTCGGACGGAACGAGCAGCGGCGTTTGGAACCAACGCAAGAATCCAATCAATCTATCGCTTCCTTTGTTTGTGAACGGGAGAAAGTTTGGATATAGTTTCTTGAAATCGAGCCTGAAAAATGATAAAAGGATCAGTAAAAAGTTTGGGCCTTGAACTTTACTGTCTCGTGTAGTTGATGTGAGACCATCTTTTCTTCAAATTGGTTTATAAATCAGCCAGAGGGCCCTGTTCAAAATACAATACAAACAAAAAACAAACCAACTAAATAAGTCCATATAAAACATTTAAAACAGGAGCAGGTGTGAGTCTAAACGTTCGTTACCAGATTATTAAACGTCGATTGTGTCTCCAAAGTATCCGGTTTAGTTTGTCCTTGGAGTGTGTTCCGTTTTTGTGAAGCAGAACAGCTAAAAGCCTCTTTCCCGTCTCAGTTTTGGCGCGGCTCGTCCTCAGCCTTATGCAGTCGTGATCTGGTGTTAAATGTTCTGTGGCGCGGCTCTCCTCAGCCTTATGCAGTCGTGATCTGGTGTTAAATGTTCTGTATCAGTGATTAAGAAGCAGGTGAGGGATTCTGGGAGTTTTTGACGTCGTCCCTCGTAGATACATTTCATACAGCGCTGTTCAGACACTTACCCCAGCAGCACTTTGAGTCTCACGGCTTTGACTCTTCTTTTCTGTAAGACAAAACAAATTGAAGAAATAGTAAAACTTCAGTATGTAAAATCCATTAGAATATTCTTTTTATTTAAGATAAACGTCCCAAACACAGACTGTGTAAAGAAGTGGACTGAGCGAGTGAGACGTCACCCACAGCGTTTGGCTCCAGTCAAATGAAGCTCAACGAGGCCAGAGCAGTTATAGGGGCGGATTTGGAGCAGAGTTCCATGTTTGGAATTTAGACCACAAGTATCATAGCAACCATAGAGCCAATCCGGAGCGAGGCTGCTGAAGGTAACACTTTGCAACGGTAAAGAAGGCGCCTGATGTGTCTGTTATTAATGTTCATGTCTTGATTAACGGACAAAATAGCGAAATAAAACCCCCGGGATCATGTAGAGCGGGTTAATACGAACATTTAAGACCAAAATGACTCGAAGGAGCCGGAAGCGCTCACATGAGCACTTCCTGTTTTGAACGTGGCGGCAGCAGGTTAGCTACGTCCGTTTATATATACAGTCTATGGTCCCAACAGTGATAGTGATAGTGATAGTGATAGATTTTCCTTTGACACAGCCTTGAAACATAATCATGATCACGATAATATGAGTAGATGAAAACAACAATTTTTAAAAGTTATTTATGTATGTGTGTGTATGTGTGTGTATGTGTGTGTATGTGTGTGTGTATGTGTGTGTATGTGTGTGTATGACTGCTGTGACGTAACACGCAGAAGAATACACTTACACTGTGTTTTTTTTGTAATATTTTGTTTTAAAAGCCTCTGAAAAATGTGTCCAGTGTGTCCTTCAGGCAGGTTTAATGAGGCAGAACTAGTGACAACATCATTCAGAATCAACTTTTACTGTAACGATTTACACCAAGTTTTTAAATTGATTGATGCAACGATTAAAGGTCCATGTGACTCTATTCTCTGATCTGTTCTAATGTTGTTTCCTCGTCACAAACAGACCTGGAGTTGTGTTTTTTTTCATTCACACATGTTTAACACACAAACCCTGCAGATTTAGGCCGAGCTCTTCTCTCAAACTGAAAACACTCTGTTCCACCTTGTGATGTCAGCAAGTGGTAATACAGAAAGTGCTCCACTGTGTTTTTAAACTCCACACACCTTCACCAGAATCAATTGGATCATTTCAGACCTGGAATTGCCAATTTCTACTGAACTAAAGGTAAAAAGTAGCTGTTAACTTGAAAACTACCGCTTTATGACATCACAAGGTGGAACAGAGCGTTTTGAGCTTTGGAGATGTTGACAGACTAATAATAAAGTGTTACTCAAACATGTGTGAATGAAACAAAACACAACTCCAGGTCTGTTTTTGAGGAGGACACAGCGTTAGAACAGGACTTAACGCTCACAAGAGTCAAGTTTGTGTAATATAAGACTTTTAAAATCTCAATTTAAATTAGATGTAAATATAAAGCAGATTTTGATGTGTTTTTTTTCCCATTTTACTTCCACATCTATTCATCAGAAGCTTAACACAGAGCTGATCAAACACAGTAATTCCCTGGTACACGGCGTCTGCCTCCTGCCCAGAGCAGCTTTAGCTAAGTCCCTCTGGCCTCTCCACACTGCTCCCTCATAACACCACCCCCTCGGCGCTGTGGTCAGACCGGCGGGCACGGGGGCGGAGCCACAGCCCAGCGCCATACCTCCGAATCCACCACCTGATAAATGAGCTGACGAGCCCTCATTTCCCTCCTGAGGGACGCAGAAAAAATAGAACCAGAGGAAGACGGAACGAAGAGGGAAAAACGAATTGACTTTGTGTCCGGAGCTATTTTTAGTCTGGAGCCTGTAATGTGCTCCATTAGTTTGAGGAGGGATGAGGGGTTAAGGAGGGGGGCAGGTGGAGGAGCAGGCACCCGTCCAAGAAAAATGAATGAGAAATGAACGAGAGGCAGATGGAAGATGGTGAAGAAGGGATCCTGCGGGGGGCGATAGAGAGGTGACCATAAATAGTGTTATTATTTCAAGGCCAAAATCTCACAGAATGTGTTTTCTTAGTTAAAGGGCCCAGATTATTTTCTGATCTCTGTTCTAATGTTGTTTCCTCGTCACAAACAGACCTGGAGTTGTGTTTTTTTGTTTCATTTACACATGTTTAACACACAAACCCTGCATATTTAGGCTGAGTTCTTCTCTCTTCCACCTTGTGATGTCATCATGTGGTAATACAGGAAGTGCTCCACTGTGTTTTTAAACTCCACACACCTTCACTAGAATCATTTGGAGCATTTCAGACCTGCAAATGCCAATTTCTACTGAACTAAAGGTACAAGGTAGATGCCAACTTGAAAACATGCCGCTTCATGACATCACGAGGTGGAACAGAGCATTTTGAGCTTTGGAGATGTGGACAGACTAATAATAAAGTGTTACTCAAACATGTGTGAATGAAACAAAACACAACTTCAGGTCTGTTTCTGAGGAGGGAACAGCATTAGAACATGACTTAAAGCTCACGAGTCCATTATGTGTAATATAGGACCTTTAATAGTATATTTATAACAGTTACTGCCTGTTGTGCATTGATAAAAATGTAAGACAAGGAATATTTCATTGTTGTCTGCATTTGACCCATCCTTGATGTTGGGGCAACTTGTCAGGAGACAGCAGCATCTGCAAACTCATGTCCAGATCTTGAACTAGCTTCACAGGGAGAACAAGCAAACTCTTCACAAAAAGGCCCTACTCAAATTTATAAAACGTTTAATCTCAGAGGAAAACTTCACAATAACAGATGAACTGAACATATCTGGATTCACTTTCAATGAAAAAGAAAAAACCTGATGTATTTTTTCCTCAGTCCTGTGCAGCCTCAGAGACTCTCACATTCTGTCAGTCCACACAATAATTAAGATGCATCTGACACGATGAGAACAATGAGCCTCATCATTTAAACGATGATCAGGCCGAGCTCAGTGACTGTAGAATGTTAGAGTCTCTGTCACTGAGGCAAACACAGGACGTGAAAATGGATTATGGATGTTTAGGTTTAAATGTTACGTTCTGCTGTGGATTCACCTTTTGAGACACTGAAACATTTATTTATTTATTTATTTATTTGGTTGGGACAGTGCATGTTAATGAACAGACATGATACGACATGAATGTAAAGACTCCGGATCAGAGCCGAAGGCTCATTTCCATCCGTTGTCCCGAGGGCTGAGGTCACAAAAGGGTCAAGATTAACCTTGTGCACTGCACTCATTGCACAGTTCCCATAGTTACACATTCCACTCGTTGCAAACATCACTTTATTTTTCAGGTAAAAACTGTAAAAAACAAAACATCATGAATAACAGCGTAGCACTTGCAGATGGCGCTAACACGCCCCATTTCATCCCTGTTTCCTCTCGGCCGTTAGATTGGTGACACTATAGTGGAACAGTTTATCCTGTGGTGCTCTGTCACACTCTGTTCCTTTGTTTTGTTGTATTATTATGTCCATCATTTTTATGTGTGTTTCATCTTTTACACAGTTGGGGGCGCTAATGCACCTTTTTGAAAATGTGCCCACATTTTAAGTTGTGCTTCTTCTAAAAGTTTAATAACGGGTGAGGCCGATCATTGCCGCTTGCAGCTGTATTATTAGCATTATTATAGTAATGTTGCAGCTTTTCATTAGAGCAGGTTCCTATAAAGTTCCACAGCCGCCGGGGCCCGGGGCCCCCAAAGGAAACTGATGCCTGTATCATTTCAGTTTGGAAAACATTTAAAATCTGGTTTAATCTTTTTTATTTGAGTCATTTATTTGACCTCATTTCTATAGAATATTTTAAAATCGTCTTGCGACCCCTGAGCTCAGTGCCCCCGACCCTCACTTTGGGAAGCACTGCTTCAGAGAAACCAGAGTGGTCCTGTTCTTGTCCAGTTCTGGTCCTGTTCTGGTCCAGTTCTGGTCCTGTTCTGACTCATCCTCAGGTGCATTAGAGGTAAATAATCCAGACCTCAGTGACACAGAGCTGCGAGACTTTAAGAGGGATGAGTTTAAACGAGGAGGTCGGGGCCTGTTTACTCAGGATCAGGTGAAGCCTAATGGTTCCACTACCTTCATTTAACTGATTTTTACAACAGAATTTACAGAGAAAGACGAGATTTCTGTGAGTGAGACGAGAGGGTTTCGGTCTGTTGACACGAGATGGTGCCGGCGAGTGAAGAGCCAAACGCATCAGCTGCAGCGTCTGGTTTAAAGTGATGAGATCAGGCTCCGACAGAAGGCTGCAGCTCCGAGGGTTTTCAACTTGGCAACTACAGTGCACCTGTATTTTTACTGCAGAGTAATGTCTTTTTAAAGCACACACTGCATCCACTGTTCAAATCTGAACAATCGAATCGTTTCAAATTACCGGCTCATTCTGTTGACATATAAATACAAAACTGGGAGCTTATTTATTACATTAAGTATTTAAATCAGACCTATTGTCCTTGTGTCTCTACAGTTATAATCTCTGACACCTGTGGATCATTTGCAGATTTTAAATCACAATATTCATCTAAAACGACTTAATAAAAGAGACAAGTCCGCTGACTTAGAAAACGCCGATGCCCAATGGGAGCTGCCGTCGCCGTAAAACGTCATCGCAACAAAGCTCCACGTGCTGTTGGCGCCCCCTATGGACAGCACCAAAATGACGACGCGACGCTGCCGAATCCTACGAGTATCACCGATTAAGCAAATAAAACTGGAGAAGGAAGTGCGTACGTCACAGTGGGCGTGTACGTCACAGTGGGCGTGTACGTCACAGTGGGCGTGTAGCGGTGGAGGTGAAAACAGGAGTAGATCAGAGCGATGGCATCTTGAAAATAAGAGTTTAAAGATTTACTCAAACATGAATCACTCCAAACACAACTTCAGAGGCTCAACGAGAAGAAACGACTAGAACATGGATAAAGATCTGAAGAGTTCATTTTGCAGAACAGGTCTGATGTAAAGTGCTTCTGACAGGTTCATGTTTTCCTAATTCTGACTTGGTTTAGTGGGACCTGAGCTAAATATTTATTATCGTTTTACATTAGTTAAGTCTCAGCTTGTAGAAAAAAGTTGAAAAGAAAAGTACAAAAAAGCAGGAAGAAGTGAAGAGTTCATAAGGAAGGCATTTTTCTGACAGATTAAATACTGATTTAACAAAATAAAGTTGTTGTTATTTATTTTAAATTGCCTAATCATAACTGTGGCACTTTAGACACTTTACTTGTGTGGAAGTAAAATCATAAACTTCACCAGAATTTAAACCCTAGACAGAACTTTTCTTTTTTTTTTTTTTTTTAGTAAAATATAATTATGCTGACTGTGTTTTTGTCATATGCAATTTAGGTCAACTAGATGTTAATGAAAAAAGATAAAACCTCAAACTGCGGATTAGATACATAACAACATCCTTCAGTAAAAACCTTCCAAAATGTGTGGTGTTGTTGAGTGTCTGTAGGTGTAAAAATGTGATGAATGTGATTGTGAAGAAAAATGGTTTTGAGATAGCAGCCTTTTTATTAAATCAGCCCTATTGTGTTTATGTCTCTATAGT
>KN478804.1:326-12713 GCA_000787095.1 Periophthalmodon schlosseri
TTAGGGATTCATACGGGCTTTTACACAAGGAGGTTTTTATTCTCACCAAGGACAGCCGAGGAAAATACATGCGTGAACAAGGACCAACCAGACCGGGACTAAACCAGGACTAAACCAGGACCAAACCAGGACTAAACCAAGTCTGAGTCAGGACTAAACCAACGCTTAAAGGTGCAGTGTTACTTTTTCTGGTGGGAGGTTTGCTATCTGCTCGTCTTCGTGGCGATGTTATTGCTTTGTCTGAAATGTTCCGTAGTGTGGCGTTAAAATAATAAGATATTCAAGTAACTTTTTGATGGTAAATGGTCACGGTCATATTTCTACTTTCAAAGCGCTTTACATCAAGGAACCACTCATCCATTCACACACACATTCATACACCGGTGTACGCAGACACTGGGAAAATGTTTTAAGCGTCTTGCCCAAGGACACAACTACAGCATTCATCTGTGGGAGCTGGAATCACACCGCCAACCTGTGGGTCAGTTGATCTAAACGCTCAACCGATGATGTTTATGTCGAGAGCGGGATTTGAGCCGCCAACCTTCGGATCAGTGGACAAACACCACCAACTGAGCTACTGGAACTGTATAAAAAAAATACTTGGGGGACTATGTGGCCACCTGTCCACAGATCTGACCTGTAACCTGGCCTGTTGGTGTCTCCAGAGGTAGATTAGTGTAATGCCATATTGTGGAACGTTCCAGACATCTCCATGGAGACAAGCGCCCAGCGTGAAAAGTTACGTAGTGCACCTTTACAGAGGACCAGGACTAATGTAGATGGAGCTAAACAAGGTCTACACCAGGACTATGCCAGGTCTACAACAGGACCAGGTCTAACGCTGGACTAAAACAGGTCTAAAAGAGGACTCAGCGGGGGACTGAACATGAACAACAATAACTGCAGTAGAATCCCGCACACCGCAGGTTGAAAAGCGCTGGTCTGTGGTCAGATAACAGTGAGGTTATTTGAATAAGTGAATATCCCATATGCAAACCCATTTCCCCCGCGCTCACTGGGGAACGATCTATATGAGTCCAAGGGCACGACGCATGGAAATTCACGTGTTTGTTTTATCAGCTACAGCTAAATGCTGCGCAGGCTGTGCATGTCCAACCTGAGGCGCAGGAAAGTGTCTGCAGGAGAGGAGTGAGACAGTGCAGCAGTATGAATGTGCATTAGAAACAACTTCACAATTGATCTTAAAATGAAACAAATTATAAGATTTCCAAAGAGTGGTATAGTGTTTCGAAAATTGCAATTTGCTCTACATAAAACTGCAATACTGTTTGTAAACTATAAATTAAACTCAGCGGGTTTATTTTTTACCAACAGTATTTCCAAATATCTGGCTCCAAACTGTCACCACTGATCAGCGCTATTCTATCTAAAGAAGCAGTTTTTGTTAGGAAAGACAATCCATCTTTGAACAGGAATGGGGCCTTAGACATCATTTATGTCCTATTTATAACTCCATCTAAATCTAAACAAGGAAAACAGTAGTGATAGTCTGTATGTGAGAGCAGCCATTAGGGGCCTGAATGATTATACTAAATATGACTCAGGCACAGTTCACACTGTGTAGTTAAATAGACCCAGCCGACAAACAGAACCTGTAAACAAACAGGTGTGTTTCAGTGTAGTTAGCTCCTCCCTTCAGAAAGTACAAGTACAAAGTAGTGGTAAGAATAAAAAAAAAGTTTGGGAAAACTACCACTCAAGTAAGAGTAACATGTGATTTATATGTTGTTGATGTATAAAGCACAAAATAGGCCTATATATGTCTTCAAAGGATAGACAAAAAAATCTGAAACACAAAACCTTCAAATAATTTCATATTGTCAACATAAAGCTATTAAGTGCTACTAGAAGAATTACTCTGAAAAGTAAAATTTTAAAAGTAAATGTAAAAGTAAATGTACCTGAGTCCTGCACCTCTGATTATGCCCCTACATAGTTGTGACATTTTTACATGAAATGCCTTTTACGCACGACAACAATCCATTCATAGATTTCACTCAGCACGGTCAAAGGTTTTTATTTTTTGTTATTAAGCTCTTCCTCATAACTTATTTGTAACATGTAATAATCCAAGTCCACTGTATTTCTCCGGCAGTACCTTTTTCCTCCACCGCGGCAGTCTCTCCATTTGCCCGTCTTTGCGACAGCACGTGAGGGCGCAGTACAGTACGGAGCGGACCGGAGCATGGCGCAGAGGAGGCCAGGCGTAACCGAGAACCTTCCAAACTTTAACTTCACCGTGATTTTGGCCTCATCCGTGCGTAATTGCGCGTAGAACACACCGCTATTGAGAAGAGGATCGTCCGATTTTTGGTAAGTCTACGTAACTACGTGCGTTAAACTGGTTTGAAGGTCGAGTTTTCTTCTCTCTTAGCGGACAGCTGACCCTACAGACGAGGTGGAAGCTAACAGAGTATGCACTATGGGTGGCTGTTGCACTTTTTGGCATGATCTGCAAGCGTTGCGGTACTGGTTATTTGAGTTTGTGGAAGAAAATGAAAATCAAAGCGATATTAATGCGTGATAACTGTTCGGAGATGTGGCGAAAGTGACTCATGGCTCTGGGTGTCTGGATTTTGTTATTGAAGTCAGCTGGTCCGCAGATGTCTTCTCAAACAAACACTTTTTATATTATGTATATTAAAGACAGACGCTGGAGTAGGCTCATTGTTTTGGTAATAACCTCGGCTATTTGAAAAACGAGAAAAAGTAGGCTATAGTAGGGTGACCACACGTCCCTGTTTACACGGGACAGTCCCAGTTTTGAGCCCTGTGTCACCTGTCCCAGCAGAACCAGTGATTTGTCCCAGTTTTGTTTTGTTTTTTTAACAAGAAATGTCCCAGGATTCCCTATTTCTCACCAATTTGATACCCGCCTAAAGTAAAGAGGGGAATATATTGTCATTCATTTAGCCAAAGTACAGGAAAACGTGCTTGAAAATGACCAGAACACAAAAATATGTTCTCGATTGCACTGACTTAAGTCTCTCAGATGATAAACTGACTCACAGCAACATATGTGAATAAGTCATAAATGAGCCACTGCATAATAATATTCGAAATCACGAGCAATTTTCACAGTGCTATTATTACCAAACACCCCAACCCGGCTGTGTCCCAGTTTTTATTTTGAAAATCTCGTCACCTTAGGCTGTAGTCAAACCTTTTAGTGGGCACTGATGAACTTTCTTAGCAATAACTCATTAATGGCAAAGTAACAATGATCACATAGCATTACTGTGAGCGTTTTAGTCGGCGCGCCAGATTTATATTTCAATATAAATACAAGTCAAATGAAAATATTAAGGTAAATCGATAAGACCTGTAGGAAAACAGTAACACTCAAAAGGTTTGGTATAAGCTCAATATTAGATAAAATGAACAATTTGAATAAAAATTGATTAAAGTATTTCCCTTTTTATAATGTTTTTTTTTTTCATGCCCGATGCTGATACCGATTGTTTATAATACAGAGCGCTCCCGATATTTTTGGGCTGATATTTTGAGCCGATTTTGATTATTTTCCCCAAATTATGTAAATTTAAATGTACAACAACAACAACAACTCACTCATAGCTCCCTTTTACCTCCCTTTTCACCTATAAGAGAGCTCTGTAGTCACGTTTTTGCAGCTACCTCTTTGTATTCAAGTGTTAACGTAAAGCTTTGTGTGTATTTTTTAGGCAGTAGATCGACCAAAACAAAACATTGGCCTGTGCAGGAGATTTAAGGCCAATAACTGATAAAAAAAAAGTCCAAATATTGGCCTGATATATTGATATATGATTAGATTTACAATTTATGCTTTTAGACCAAAATTGAAATTCAGTTCAAATCACACATTATAAAGTCATACAGGAACATTAACATGACTGAACTGCTAAAGTGGGATCCCGTGCTTTTAAGAACATGTTTGTAGAGGTCTAAACAACAGGGGTAGATGGTTTTATACATAAAAAAAACAAAACACTGTGCAGTCCTACTTCCAACTGTATCACTTAACCTACATCCTTGTCTGTTGTGCTCTGTTAGCAGCTCCCTGTTAGCATCCTGTCCCTCTCTCTGTTCTGTTGTGATAGTGCCGGTGCATGTAGCGCTGTGCCTTTTTATGGACAGACTCGGAGGAGCGGAGGCGCGTGTCCCTCTACACTCGGGGAGCAGCTGTTGGCCCGGGGACAAACAGGTGGGGTCACAGCACTCCCGGTGGTCAGTTGATTGATAATTGCGCTGCTAATAGATATTGACGCATGTTTTCTGGAGCACTAGCAGCTGATTGTGGGACCCCAGTGTCTGACCCACTTTTTGAACATGTTTAGAAGTCAAGTTGGGACTACACAGTTTGGTTGAAAATCAAAAATGCAATTACGTTTTGGCTCAGATTTTGCCAATAGATTAATACAAATACATTTTCTTACAGGAATAAAATATACGTTAACCATAACAGTCAAATTAATAGGTTTCAGAATAATTAAAAATTAGGGTCTTTGCCATTGGAAATAACAGTTTAAAAGAAAATATCATATCTTTTGAATGTGAAAACTCCTCACAAATTGCTCTGGGACTTTCCTGGTTAAATAAAAAAGAAAAAGTTTTATATGACATCAGTGCATTAGCTTTGTTGCTGTTGAATACTGGACTCACAGCAGGTGGGTGGGGCAGGGTGTGGTGGGTCTAACACTGTCTCTTTCTCTCTCCCTCTCTTCTCTCTCTCTCTATCTCTATCTCTCACTCCTCTCTCTCCTCTCTCTATCCCTCACTCCTCTCTCTCCTCTCTGTCTCTCTCATCTCTATCTCTCTCCTCTCTATTGCGCTCTCCTTCTCTCTCTCTCTCCTCTCTATCCCTCTCTTCTCTCTCTCTCTCTATCTCTAGCTCTAGCTCTCACTCTTTCTATCGCTCTCTCCTCTCTTTATCACTCTCTCCTTGTCTCTATCGCTGTCTCCTCTCTCTATCGCTGTCTCTTCTCTCTATCGCTCTCTCCTCTCTCTATCGCTGTCTCTTCTCTCTATCGCTGTCTCTTCTCTCTATCGCTGTCTCTTCTCTCTATCGCTGTCTCTTCTCTCTATCGCTGTCTCTTCTCTCTATCGCTGTCTCTTCTCTCTATCGCTGTCTCTTCTCTCTATCGCTGTCTCTTCTCTCTATCGCTGTCTCTTCTCTCTATCGCTCTCTCCTCTCTATCGCTCTCTCCTCTCTATCACTCTCTCCTCTCTGTCGCTCTCTCCTCGCTCTCTCCTTCTCTCTCTCACGCTCTCTCTATTGCTCTTTCCTTCTCTCTCTCTTTCTTTGGCTCTATCTCTCCTTCTCTCTCTATCGCTCTCTCTCTCTCTGTTCCTTTCTCTCTCTCTCTCTCTCCCTCTGTCTCTCCCTGTCTGCCCCCTCTCTCTGGCTCTTTACAGTAGTCAGATTGTTCAGTACCTCCTTTGTTTAGCACATTTCCAGCTCCTGTATCTTGTTTTTCCTCTGAGCTTGTCTGTCTATTCTGGTAGTGCTGGTAACACTGGCCTCAGGAGTTGTGCAATACTAGTTCTAGTGTGGTGTGACCATACACCGTATATATAAATGGACATAGCTAACCTGCTAGCCGCCACGTTACAAATAGGAAGTGAGCATGGGCACGCTTCCAGCTCCATCGACTCTGGCTCCAATTCACTTCTATTGAAAGACTGTTGCCCCTCTCTCTGTAACTGCTGCTGTCAGGTTCGTCATTTTGGTCTTAAAATGTTCGTATTTACCCGCTCTACATGATCCTGGTATTTTTATTTGGCTATTCTTTCACCGTGGTTGCTTCTGCTAACATTAGCAACAGGTTTGATTGACAGTGTTGTCAGGGAAATTCCAAAGCAGGAACTTGGCTCCAAATTGGCCCCTATAACTGCTCTAGCCTCGATGAGCTTCATTTGACTGGAGCCGAACGCTGTGGGTGACATCACACTCACTTAGTCCACTTCTTTATACAGTCTGTGGTTGTGGGCTTTCTTTGTTTTGTCCTGGTCCTTTTGACAAATTTAGACCTAGATCAGAAACTCTAGTTAGACCCTGGCTTAGACTTAAATATTATATTATTATGTTTTAGGTTCTATATGGTGCAAAAGATGAACCCTCTTGTCTGATTTGTTATTTGTAATTTAATATTTATTTTTATTATTTCATTTTTCACCTGCCAGAAATCACATTCTATAGTCTAAATAAAGAGTGTTTTTTATCATCATCGTGGTATTGGAATTGATATTAAGTATTGAGTCTATTCCTTAGTATCGAAATTAAGTTTGAAATACACCTATAACGAAACACATGCTTTTATTTTAGTCTATTTCTTTTTTGAGGTCATGTCGTGATCCTCGCCGTTCCCTTGGCGAGAGACGGATCACACAGAGGTAGAGCATGAGGCCGGAGCTTTGTGAACCCCAGTGAGGAATGTCCATGTTAGTCTTCAGGCCTGAGACTCAGAGGCCCAGAGACTACAGCCTAAACAAACCTGTGAAAGCAGACACCTGAGTATTTTAGGAAGGAATGAATCTCCCCAAGTATCATCGGGGATCTGCCATCATCTGTTATCTTAAGGTCTGAATATAGAGTATATAGACGTTTAAAAATGACCTTGGTGTGACATAGAGAAAGAGAAATACTAGCAAAAAGGTAATTATTTTCAATATGCAACAAAACTGTATTCTTCATGTTGAGGTTAAAGGGCCCACGCTGTTTTCAGATCTATGTTATAATGTTGTTTCCTCATCACAAACAGACCTGGAGTTGTGTCTTGTTTCATTTAACACACAAACTCATATTGCACATTTAGGCTGAGTTATTCTCTCAAACTGAAAACACTCTGTTCCGCCTTGTGATGTCATGTGGTAATACAGGAAGCGCTACACTGTGTTTATAAACTCCATACACCTTCACAACAGTCATTTGGCAATTCCAGGGCTGAAATGATCCTACCTACTACCTTTAGTTTAGTAACTTGAAAACTACTGCTACTTGACATCACAAGGTGGAACAGAGCATTTTGAGCTTTGGAGATGTAGACAGACTAATAATAAAGGGTTACGCAAACATGTGTGAATGAAATAAAACACAACTCCAGGTATGTTTTTGAGGAGGTAACAGCATTAGAACATGGCTTAAAGCTCACAAGAGTCAGTTTTGTGTAATATAGGTACTCTGCATTTGACCCATCCTTCAGTGCCAGAAGCAGGGGGCCCATCTCCAGATCTTGAACCAAGATGGTCAGGGCTGCCTAAGCTCGAGGATTTTGTCTGTTGTGCATGTTTTGGGTTGGTGGAGGAAACTCACCCAGTCCCAGGGAGGAACGTGCAGACTCCACATAGAAAAGCCACTGGTGTCAAACCCGGGACCTTCTTGCTTTGGGGCGAGTGTACTAACCACTCAGCTGATCTGCCATACCAACATCTCATCAAGTGTCTGTCAATACCGTGAACCTTTGCCATGTCAAATCTAAAAGTCCTGTGCCTAAAACACATTGTTTGATAGAGCAGAATGGAAAAGAGGAGTAAAGAGGAGTACATAGACCATGGTAAAAGCCTTCAGATAGAGATAAGGCTGTGTCCACCAGTGATCTGAGCATATCTGAAGAAGCGGCTTGGATGAGCAGTGAAACGTCTTCACTCCTACAGCTTTTTGTCCAGTTGACAGATTTT
The DNA here is from genome assembly GCA_000787095.1 of Periophthalmodon schlosseri. Classification (NCBI taxonomy): domain Eukaryota; kingdom Metazoa; phylum Chordata; class Actinopteri; order Gobiiformes; family Gobiidae; genus Periophthalmodon; species Periophthalmodon schlosseri. The sequence goes on from KN478804.1 coordinate 8,007, forward strand.
ACTTTTGGCTTTTATATGGATCAGACCTGGACGACTGAGGGACACACACATAGACCATTATCCTTTGATTTGTTTCAGTTCAGCATGAAGTAATTTGTAATTACTATTTTAATTTAGGCTTTGGAAACTGAAACTAACTAATAACTATCACTGTACCATTGACGATACTATCCCTGCAGACCTTTACAAACATGTGATTTTTATTATTCAGTGTGAGACAGTGTTGGAAGAAGTACTCGGTTTCGTTACTTAAGTAAAAGTACAGATACTGGAGCAAAAAAGTAAAGTAAAGTAAAAAGTAAAAGTTTTCCGTGCATATTTTGAGATGTAATAAAGCTTCAGATGTAGTGATTTTAATAAAAAATTGTGCTGAATTTTGTTCAACAGAAAACAGAATCAATAATTTTTTTCTAGCTGTTTTTATTTGTATATTGTTGAAATTAAATTAAATTGAAATTATGAATGAGTTAACAATAAACCCTCAGCCTTTTCAGCAGGCCTCAGACAATAATAAAAAATATTTTTTACTTTTCAGTCCTGCCTAAAAATGTAGTGGAGTAGAAAGTACAGATACCTGCTCTCAAATGTAGTGAAGTAAAAGTAAAAAGTATCCACTGTAAAATTTACTAGACAATAGAATGTGTCTTTCTACATAAAATGATAGGACTTTCTTTAATATGACCATGTGGTTTTTATACTAATTCTGACCATTCTAAAACTATTAGGTCTGATAACCTTTTTGGACCCTACATAGAAATGAGACATAGTGCTTGGAATGGTGAGTAGCGCTGATGAGGCTGTATGGATCACCTCACTGACCACAGACCAGTGGCAGGCAGTGGGGGCAGCCCAAACTCTCCCCTTTGCCCCTCTCTTCCTCCTCTCCCCCCTCCCTCTCTGAAAATGGACACTAGTGTATTTATAGCCCCACGGCACAGGGACGCTCTGTTTCTTGAAGACTTTAAGGAGCACTGCGGAGCCGCTCTGAACTTCCCTGTCGTATATTCTAGACTGTTGTACTGTCACTTTTCTGTTGTAGTTTAAACAGGTAGGAGGACTTCACTTTTACTTACATATTTCATCAAGTTATTGTAGTATAATTATGTTGACAGTATTGGTTTATGACAGAAAATGAGTGACAAGTTCCTTAAATGTATTTTATCACAGATCTTATGTTTCTGTCCAGACTAACCCCCCTGACCTGAGCGACACACAGATGGAGAAGCCGGTGTTGCAGACGCAGCCCTCCACGCTGCCGTTCTTTGACACAGCTCACGCCTTTAACCTTCTGAGGGGGATCCATGAGCTGCGCGCTGAGAGGAAGTTCTTCGATGTGACTCTTTGTGCTGAGGGCCGTGAGTTCCATTGTCACCGCACAGTTCTGGCTGCTGCGAGTATGTACTTCAGAGCCATGTTCGCTGGGACGCTGAAGGAGAGTGCGATGGACCGCGTGGTGCTACACGAGGTGTCTGCAGAGCTGCTGGAGCTGCTGGTGGACTTCTGTTACACAGGGAGAGTCACAGTGACTCAGGAGAATGTGGACCTTCTGCTGAAGACCGCAGACCTGTTTCAGTTTCCCTCTGTTAAAGAGGCCTGCTGCGCTTTTCTGGAGCAGAGGCTGGACGTGTCCAACTGTCTGGAGATACAGGACTTTGCAGAGGCCTACGCCTGCAGAGAGCTAGCTACTAGCGCACGTAAGTTTGTGCTGAAGAACATCATGGAGCTGGCCAAAGGCACAGACTTCGAGCGGTTACCGTGGAAGCGTCTGCTAGAGTTTGTGACAGACGATGAGCTGTGTGTGGACAAAGAGGAGACGGTTTATCAGATCGCGGTGCGCTGGGTGAAGGCCGATCTACAGAGGAGGCTGCACTATTGGCCTGAGCTACTGCAGCAGGTTCGACTGCCCTTTGTGCGCAGGTTCTTCCTGTTGGCTCATGTGGAGAGCGACCCTCTGGTTTACCTGTCTCCCACCTGTCTGCGCCTGGTGAACGAGGCGCGCAGCTTCCAGAGCTGTGAGTACGACCGACACGACCGCCCGTGTCAGCGCATGAGGCCGCGGCCCTCCACCGGGCTGGCCGAGATCCTGGTGGTAATTGGGGGCTGTGATCAGGACTGTGACGAGCTGGTGACGGTCGACTGTTATAACCCTCAGACCGGCCAGTGGAGGTACCTCGCTGAGTTCCCCGATCACCTGGGAGGAGGCTACAGCATCACTGCTCTAGGCAATGACATCTATGTCACAGGTAGGACTTATGTACTGATGCCTGATGCTCACATTCAAACATAGGAAGAGAATAATGACAACTGAATCTATCACGGTCAGCAACACATACCCTGCTGTTCTATCGGGAAAAGTTGTCTAAAAATTAGTCTGAATAATTGTGACCAGTCGACTATAAGAATTCTGGTTGACTATATTAATAATTGTGGCCATTATCTGGACTATGGACTCTAAAACCTGACAATTTGTGATTTTATTCCATAATACACTTTATTTGTATATATTATCTGCCTAGAAGCTTTAAGTCAAAAATGTGTTTTAAAAAATCTCCATATAAAAAAAATCATAACTGTAAAAAAAACAAAAGTTAACTACTAAAATCATCGTTAGTTGCAGCTTTAATAGAATCGGGTTTCCTTTATACTTGTGTGATCTCTCCAGATAAAATGACCCTTGTGTCCAGGTTGCCTTGCTTTCAGGATTCATTTGGCTTCATTGGGTGTCCTTCTATTTGTGTTCTAGACAAGAGACCTTATAAACTGGCAGCTAACAGAGCTTATAAATAAATAGCTGTCTTTGGTGAAAGGCGATTCTTGTGAACAAACAGAAGAACACTGTGTGCTGCCAGGACCCCTCTGCTTTCATAATCCCGTCATTAACAAAAGCTTATCTGAAAACATGACTAGGTTCACCTTTGAAATGATCCAAGATGTTTACTTCATCAAGGTCATAGCAGGAAACTGACAAACAGTTATAAATTTAGCTGTGGAGGATCTCTTCTCCAGTGACAGTTACCGGCAGCAGTGTTGCGTAATACTGACTTGCAGATTTGGATTCAATTTAAATTTAAACATGAAATGCTAAATGTGAACTGTAACTTTTTTTGGTGCATGGTCAGCCTTGTCTCCATGGAGATGTTTGCTTTTTCTGGAATGGTCCACACATGTTTCTTTTTTGCTGAAAAAATTTAGTTTGAAAATTAGGTGGCCGTCGATAAGCTTTTCTTGTTCCTACCATATGTATCTCCATAGAGAGAAGCAGGTGACACTACCATACCAAGTTACAGGTCAGATCTGTGGCGAAGCAACCCTGCTCACAGCAAAAATGCATGTTTTTCCAAGGTTTTTTTTGAACAAAATTGCATTTAATTAAGTAAATCTAAGATACCTTTAGTGCTATACTGTGGAACATTCCAGGCAAAGCAATGACGTGGAACAACCTCAGTTGGTTCGATCCACTGGCCCACGGGTTGGCAGTTCGGTCCCACTTGCCACAGGTGAATGCTGTTGTTGTGTCCTTGGGCAAGACGCTTAACCCGCCTCACTCCCAGTGTCAGCGTACACTGGTACATGAATGTGTGTGTGAATGGGTGAGTGGTTCTTTGATGTGAAGTGTAATATGTCTCAAATAATTGGTACAAAATTCCTTAAAAAAAAAATCATGACATTATAGGATCTTTATTCTGTCTTTACGTCTTGTAGGAGGCTCTGATGGTTCACGGCTGTACGATGGCGTGTGGCGGTACAAGTCCAGTGTAAACGAATGGACCGAAGTCTCACCGATGCTGAAGCCGCGCGAGTACCACAGCTCCTGCGTTTTAAAGGGCCAGCTCTATGTGGTTGCCTCTGACAGCACCGAGCGATACGACCACGCCCTAGATTGCTGGGAGGCCTTACCCGCAATGCTGCACCCCATGGACAACTGCTCCACCACCACCTGTAGGGGGCGCCTGTACGCCATAGGCTGCCTGGCTGGAGAGGACACTATGTCGGTCCAGAGTTACGACCCAGAGACGAATCGTTGGACTTTGGTGAACTGTGGTCAGCTGCCGCCCTGGTCCTTCACCCCCAAAACGGTCACTCTGAACGGGCTCATCTACTTTGTCAGGTGAGGAAGTGGAGTCTATTTAGCATGTACACAACTCTTTACTAATATTGGTACCCTTGATAATTAAAGTTAAGGTATACTCGTAAAGGAAAGTCATTCTTTGCATTTGACCCATCCCTCAACCAGTGCCGCTGGGTCAGCCTGTTAGGAGCAGCCTCAGTGCAGGGCTTGTGGAACCATCTCCAGATCATGAGCTTAGCTTGGTCAGGTCACTATCTAACTGGAGGATTGCCTATTTCTATTGTGCATGGTTTGGGGCATAATGGGTAGATTATGCTCAAAACACAGTTGTAACGTAGTATAAACACAGTAGAGATTGGGATAGTGTCATCACATCAAGAATCTCCAGTTGAGATTGGAGATTCAAGATGCTAAGTACCGGTTCAGTCCTGGTTTAGGCCATGAATACAGCTGGAGAATTGTTAGTTGTGTTTTTTCGGTGTTAGAAAAATCTCACAGCCTTGCATATTCTTTCCGAAAATGTTTTCAAAATTTGACTAAGTATAAAGTTGCAAAGTGTGTTGATGAATCGTTGTGGCATTCACACATATTATGCTAAATAGACTTAGAAGTTCCCCTCCCAGAACCGCCACCTTAAC
>JACM01055457.1:0-13696 GCA_000787095.1 Periophthalmodon schlosseri
GTCTGGTGGTGTGGTGGAGTGAATAGGTCAGTCTAAACAGGTGCGCTTTGAGTTTGGGTTTGAAGTGTGGGAGTGAGTCGGTGTTGCGGAGGTCAGGAGGGAGAGTGCTCCAGAGCTGAGGAGCAGAGCGGATGAAGGCTCTGCTCTCCATGGCGACGAGACGGGCAGAGGGAACAGAGAGTTGGAGAGAGGAGGAGAAGCGGGCGCAGGTGTGACAATGTGGAGGAGCTCAGAGATATGGAGGTGCGAGGTTGTGGAGGGCTTTGAATGTGAGGAGTGCAGTGTGTGATGTGGAGCCAGTGGAGCTGTTGTTGGACGGGTGTGATGTGGTTGATGGAGATGATGATGAAGGCAGCTGAGTTTTGGACTAGTTGAAGTTTATGGAGAGTTTTTTGTGGGAGACCAAACAAAAGGGAATTACATTAATGCAGACGAGAGGTGACGGGATAAGTAGCGATAGTGGCAACAACGGCAGATAGTGGCAACAATGGTAGGAGTAGGTCCAGAGATCTAAAATACAGTGGCCTCAAAGACTGATAAACAGGGAACAGAGCTGTCGATGGATGGTGGATAAACAACAGGGCGAACCAAAGGAGTACCACGAAGGGCCGTACGTTCTGCGTAAAGGTGGTGACAGCTAGGCTAAGCGGTTGCTTGGAGACGCACAACAGGTACGCTAATGGAGCTCAAGCACACACACACAGACACGGTGACAGATTACTGTATCATGGTGGGATGCTTACAGTAGTGTATGAGTCCCACACAGATCACGGTTGCAGTGCTACAGGCGGTAAAAAATACTGAAAACCCCACGGTGGAGCAGTGGGAGCCAAAAACGTGCAAACACCAAACCAAAATTGAGTTGAAAATTTTAGTATGGTCACAGCACAAGTCTGGTGAAGGTGAAGGAACTTGATTACCAACTCATGACATCAGCTTGTGGAATGGAGCATTTTAAATTCTTAAGATAGACACAGATTACTATTAACCTTATTCCACCCTGCCCACTTTTGCTGTAAATGCTACTAACCTGCACTTTCTTTGTGGTGGCACTTCTGGTTAAGCAGGAATCCCATTCATTTCGATGGAGAATTTGAGAAAACTTTTTCCGCTAAAATATGATATAAAGTAGGTTGATTTGTGTAAAGCGTTTATGTTCATGTAACCAACAACGCAGCAATGCACTTATTCTCTGGGAGGCTTTAAAACGGCTTTGTAGTCCATATGGCACTTATTTGCTGTCAAGATTGGCAGCTCCATGCAAAATAATACAACTCGAATGACAATGGCGGCGCCCACGGCCACTTCCGGAATAAGGCCAATAGCTTTGTTTTTGATGTGAGAACAGCAAGAGAATAGAAATAGGCAATGAAAAAAATCAAGGTAAATAATTAGAAATGGTTAATAAGGATAATAAAGTTGTTAAACACTAAAAGTAAGTTTAGAAAACAGAGGCCCTTTAGTGCACCACTCAGACCTACTTGGTGAAAAACTCTGTAAACTCTTACCGAGTGCATTGAAAGTGGCCACGTGCTCCCACATGTGTTCGGGCTGTTCAGGGCGCGGCTGCCAAACCAGAGCATCAACGTCGTGTCTGAGGCAGAGGCAGGGCATCTGGGTCGGGTCAGACTGCACCGTGAACAGGTACTGGTGACTCCCCAAATTCACCTGTGTGAAATAAAAAAAAATTGTTTATTTACAATCTATGCTGCAGGATGGTTAAGGGACAGCTTCAGAGTCTTGAGCTTGGTTCCTGAGGGTGGGCGGGGCGTTATTGGCACACTCATTGATATCTTAACAAACAAACACAATTATAAGGCAAATGGTATTTTAGCGACCACTGTCCAATTGGGTGTATTCAAAATACAAAAGGACACATCCATGTGTAAAGGTCAGAAGATCATATAAACATTTCAATGAGCAGACCTTCACCTGTCTCACCTGACCATGATATGGCCTTACATTTTTAAAAATTATATATTTATATTTAATGAAATTGCAGACCGACATGCACCTAAAAGAAACTGTAACAATCCTTGTTTCAACGCAGAAATTGAAAGTTTAACTGGATAAAGAAATGCTGCCTGGAACACTGCACACACAACTAGTTCAGATTTGGATCGGGATGTTTATCAGCAGTTAGAAAGGCAAAAGCTTCTTACTTCACGTCTGCGCTGACAGAGAGTCACGGAAATCCGCCAAAGATCTGGAGGACAGTAAGATCCCTCTCAGAACCTACTATTCATACATTACAAACTGATATTTTATTAGATTCAGTTGTAGTAAATTCTAAAGAGGAAATATGTGATGCTTTTAATAGGGATTTTATCTCTACATGTGATGTTTTGGATAATAACGTGATCCTTCTGATCTTGATTATGTTGAATCTGAACCTCTGGCAGATAGAAGTCAGATTTTCTCTTTAGGCCTTTCACTTACATGGACGTCTTAAATCCTCCATAGACCCAAAGAAGTCCATGGGAGCTGATGACTCTGATCCAAAACTTCTATTACTAACTGCCCCATATTTATTTCAACCTCATTACATAATTTTAATATATGAATTCAAATGGCAGTTATACCAGAATTATGGAAAACAGCACATGTTTTTCCTTCACATAAAGGTGGAACAACTAAAAATGTAAATAATTTCCAGCTAACATCTAAATTACCTTGTCTTGCAAAAGTTTTAGAAATGTTAGTTGCAAATCAAGTTATAGTTTATTTAAATAAATGCTCCATTTTTAAGTCTTTTCAATCAGGTTTCAAAAAATGGCACAGTACTGTCACTGCAACCACAAAAGTTTTAAATGACATTTTCACAGGCCTTGATGTTGAATAAGATTGTGCAGTTTATTGATTTAACTAAAAGCTTTTGATTCAGTAGATCATAAAATCCTCTTGAAGCGTCTGAAGCATATTGGATTTGACAAAGCTACATGTAATTGGTTCCAAAATCATTTTATTATAGAAACAAATCTTGTATCCTATTGAATTACAGAAAAGATTGTTCAAGCAACCTTTATTTCTGTACTAGATTATAGAGAGATAATCTGGCCATCACTATCTGTCAGACAAGAACAACACTGTATAAAATGTATTTATAAGGGACTACTTGATAGACTGAATATCTCACTTGTCTGTTAAACTTTGATATGGTTACTTTTAATACAAGAGCTCATGATTGTCTAAGTCTAAAAACTGGCCATACCAGAACTGAAATGGGAAAAAGAGCTTTTGGTTATTTTGCTTCCCAAAAATGGAATACATTTCAAGAACATGCAAAACTGGTTACACTGGTGCCACTAATGCATTTTAATAATCTGGTGATAAACATTTATAATCGCACCTGCAGCTGTTTTTAATGTTTTAAATGGACCTATGTAGTTATTTGTTTTGTTTGTTTTTGTTTATATTGTAATGTATTTTAACAGGACGCTCATGAAAAAGAGAACCTGGTACTCTCATTGGATTTGTCCCTGTATAAATAAAGATAAATACTAATAATAATAATTGACAAAAATGAATAGGATCACTTAAATGGCAATATTTAGACAATGTTATGACAATCCATCAGAAATTCAGACGTCACAAAAAACTTGAATGGACTGTAAAATAAAGTGCAGAAATATTCCATTTGAATACCTTATTTGAAAGATTACACAGACAAGTTAGATTTATTTTCATTTTTAATCAGCTTCTTTTGGAGCCTTTTTGGATTAGTTTTTATCCTCTTGATAACCTAATATTGTACATCTCCAAAACAACTATTGTGATATTTTTTATACATTCTTTACCTCTATTCCTGAATCTGACAATAGACTGAAGGTCTCACCCCACTCTTCACCTCTTCACTCTGCTTCCTGTTCTGTGTCATAAAATCTATGTGTAAAAAAACGTATATGCAATTTATAGAGAAATACTAATATAACTAAAAATGCTGTCATTGTGTTCACAGCATAGACAGTAGGGAGAACTATATAATTTACATATATATTGAACTTTAGGCAATCTTTTGATATTTGGTGGGAACTTAGGTTTATGGCTGAAGGAAGAGAATGAAAGTATTAATTTGAAGCCCACTTTGCAAACAGAATGTGACTGATGAGGTAATTAAACCTTATAAATCTACTCTGTACAAACAGTTCATCTCCATGACTTAGAAATAACACCACATTAATTTAATATAAAAAAAGAGTCTATTTTCTTCATATCAATCTCCCTCCAGTTTTCAGTTTTTTCAACACTGTGAAATACTCTGAATTTTGGGCCACTTCTACAGAAGTCATTTTTGTTTTCTGACAAAACACCTCTGTTTTTCTGCTCGAAAACAATTCAGCCTCTTTTAGCTTGGACAGCGTCAGGTACAAGCTTTGAAGTGCGGACAACAGAAATATTTCTTGAACAGGGAAATCCAGGACAATAGGACTTAGGGCTGATTGCCAGGAGCTGTGTTGATCATTACATGTTGTTTGGAATAATATTGTTTATTGTAATATTGTTTTTGATCATGGGGCAGGTTAAGCCTTTAAAAGGACAGCATGATTATGTGAAAATGCTTATATTGTAATATCCATGTAGTTGTTACATGCCCCAATCTTTAAAAAAAAAAAAAAGTTCAGATTTAGATCAATACCATTCCATTCTATTCAGAAAACTATTTTCAGTAGTGATGCCTAAAACAAAAAATAATAAAACCGCAGCTCCCTGAGGAACCTGGAGCAGACACATGGAGAACATGCAAACTCCACACGGAAAGGCCCCATGCCGTCTGGGAGTCGAACCCATCCAGAACCTTCGTGCTGTGAGGCTGAAGCACCAACCACCACACCTAGTATTGATATGTGGCCATATGAGTACAGTTTAGATAGTAGTATGAATCAGTATATGGATATACATTTTAACAACCCTAATGGAAGCCCAACCGGGACAAAACAACTGTCCCTCCAGCAAAAAGTCAAAATAAATTCAGCTCTGGAGTCCCAGTCTAAACCCTGCGTGCTCTGTGGCTGTTAATATGACGCCATTACCTTCATCTGCAGCGGTCGGAGCATTTCTCAAACCGTCACCGAGCTTTACCTCTCCACCTCTCCACCTCTCCTCCCTCTTCTCTCCATCGAGGATTGCTTTTCCTCCTGTTTCTGATGGTTTCACAATGACAGCCTTTAACAGCTCATCCCTCCCCATACTCCAAATCCCATTTACTGACACTCCACTTGGACTTTATTCAGACCTCATGATAAGAAAGAGAGAGACAGATACAAGTGAGCAATAGGTTCAGGACTATAAAACTGAATGGAACACACAATTACTGGGTTTAAAACTACACCACATCAATATATTTTTCCCCTCAAACTGATCAATCACAATTTTCATTGTGACTTTTTGCTCATTAAAAACTTATAAATGTGTTTTGAATGACAGCATACACAAGACAGACTTCCAGTTTAAACAACACATTTCCTTTGGGTTGTTACTAAAGTACATTATAATTGACAGTACTGTGTATAGTAGGTCTGCATATCATATCAGAACATACTCTGTTAATTCCGTCGTTATTCCTCGAAATCATCCAAAAATATATTCCTGAGTAAAACAAATCTCAATTTCAATTTCAGAACCAAAATGCAATCATTTTCTTCATTGTGTACTAGCGTATATACCAAGGTATGCACAAAGCTTCACAATGAAATTGATAAGCTAATAAATCGAGGTCCCTTATGCAAAACAATCAAGAGGGTGTATGGGACTGTGAGTTTGTTCAGTTCTACTTCTGATTGGTTAACACACTCTTTTCTCATATGAAGAACAATAAAGAATTCCTCAAACTTGCATGAATCAATCAAAATACAACTGAGTAAGCTAATGATGAGGAAATAGCACTATGGCATGGTTTACAGCTCAATTTTGAATATGTATTTATGTTTAAGGCATATTTGCTCTGAAACACTTTACTTTTGTGTGGTCATAATATTATGGCTGATGTGCGCGAACTGCCTGACACAATTTTTCAATAGAGTCTAGTGAAGTGGATTTTTCATTACAGCTGAAAGCCAACGTCCATTGATCTTGTTTATTAGTTTCTCTGCACCAACAAAACAAGAATGAATCAAAGTTTAGACGTAAAATATGTCGCAAAACGCTGACGATTTATTGACGCCACTCTGTACAGTCCTTTAATTCAAAAATCTTAAGAAAGCAGCAAATGACTTCTTGTGTAATGCCTTTTCACTGTCTGTTGTGTAGTCTTTGTAATACAAGAGCAACCTTGAGGAAAAAATGCTTTGGAAAATACAACTGCAAAACCAGCACAAAGTCTTGATTCAATAATTATTGAACTCAAATTAAGATGTAATTTTAAAACAATTGGAAACGTACGATTACTATTATGTCTCTAAACACAACTACAAGCAAAAAGAAAGAAAGATGAAAATTGCTGTTTCCTCGTCAAAAACATGCTTGAAGTGGTTTTATATGTCATCCATGAATGTTTGAGTAATCTAGCGATCTCTCCCGGGCACTATTTAAACCATCTTTACAGTTAGCAGTAAGATTTTAAATAATGCTCAACCGACAAGCCTATGTCACCCGTGCTCTTGCAAGGCAATTTTCCTTAAATATAGAAAAGCATGATGCAAAACAATACACTACAACTTCACAAACCTGAGGGGGAGTCACTTGGCACCGAGAGCAAAGAGACTCAGAGACTCAGAGAAAGTGACATTCTAATACGTTGTTTTCGGAATACATATCATTTTCAAAACAATAAAAGGTAACATGGTGATCTAAATATGTTATGTGAAAGCAATTAATACCCCATAGAAGTGTGTAATACCCCCTCTTTAAAGTTTGTGCTTTGAGTACATTGGTAAAATCGTAGTATCATAGATTGTGCAGGATAATATTTAAATTGTTGCATAAGTATAAAAAAAACCGTATGATTTATTTTATGTGCTTTCAGTTTTTCTTATTGGACCAGAACATTGCAGAGAATTGTATTAAAGTGAACACAACAGAACAGGGATTATCAGAGCTGATAACATGTCTTTGTAAAACCAGCACAAAAGCTTTTTACACAAAAGTCTATTTGATCTGACTGTGCTCTGAAACTCATATCTACAAACGTAGAATGGAAGAAGGAAAACATCATGACCAAAGCAACTTTCTTTCTCAAACAATTGGCACTTAAAATGATGCTTATGCTGAACTGAATTATTCTTATGTTGCCTGGCCAGCCAAAATGATTTACTTGCTGGATGTACTCCATGCCAAGGAGGACGTCACATGGCGTACCAAGCAAATTCTTAATGGCTCAAGTGCTGGCACTGACATTTGGAATTTGTTAGGTCCCAAAAGTCAGTTTAAAGGTGTGACTTGACAAAAAAAAATCTTATTACAATTTTCTTTGTTTCTTTCTTTCACCTTTCTGGGATCAGGAATACACACTTTTCCAATACTTGAGGATCTGAGTCTCGTCACCATTGCATCTCCTTGAGTTTAGATGAGCGTGATTAACAAGTGGATTAGCCAATAAGGGACACGCATGGTCTGTCCATATCAAAATATGGCTGCTTATGAGGAAAAAAGCATGAAAAAATATCACAGGGGATTGAAAAACAATGCTGATTTCTGCAGAATCAATAAGCAAAGAATCAAAATCAAAATAATGAGTGACCAATGAGCTTCTTTTTTCAGATTTGTCACTGAAATAAACTAATCTCATTGCGCAATCATGTTTAGTTCTGGCTCGAGCTGCGACAGAGGGAGTGGGGACCAGACTGGTGTCTCACTGTATAAATGATACAAAGAGATATCAGTTTGGATTTGACAGGAAAGGTCAAAATTAAGATTTTATCACAAGCCATGTACACTTGTAGCTTTATATTGCCATTAGAGGTAACCATTCTCAAATCTATGCACCTCACTCTTCACTGATTAGATTAAACCAATCAGTCACTCACTCACTTGCTTGACCAGCCAGACCCTTCTACATTCTGGTCGAATCCAGAAGCGTCTGGAATCTGACCAGAGTGTGAAAAACCACTGTCGTAACTTGGAACGATCCAACCACAGCTGCTATTTTGAATCCTGTGTCTCAAATGTGGAAGAAATCTCCTCTTGAAAATTCTAGTATCATTCAGAACAAGATATAGAACTTCTTTAAACTGAGATAAATAGCAGTTTTCCTTTTTAACATGTAAGCCACCATGTTTGTTTGAACGGAGCACGCGTCTCTCTAATTGCTTAAACTGCCTGTCAATTAAACCCAACTGAATTTGGGGTGACAGGATACAGTTCCAGACCCATTCGTCATTGTAAAGTTTTGTCAAAGCATTTGGTTCTGGCTGGCCACGTAACTCACTTACAGCAAGATGGAGACTGACCAATATGAGAAGTGGGTGGGTTATGTAGACATATGTTTCACTGAACAGAAAAACACTTATTCACAATATAACAAGCCCTCCAGGTTGGCAAATCACCCACTGCTTGCCCAATTCATTTTTATGGTTACAAGGCTGTATCTGAAAGTATAAAGCTCAGGTTATGAATCTGTTTAGACTGAAGAGGTTTTTTTGCTGTGAAATAAATCATCTGCTCTTCACAGTATTTGACGCCTGTTAATTTTCTCATTTTCTGATTAGACCAAATGTCAACATGGTGAGATAAGAGGCTCTCCAGGTGTTTATTCTCATATTTATCAAACCCAGACGGCTGTAGTATGAATGTTGTTCTAAAGGTGTGAGGGACTGGAATAATTAACAGATAAACATATGGGAAGTGAGTGTAAAAAGAGAGTGAGAGGGATCAAAACACAGGATGAAATGGTGTATGGTTATCGTGAAAAGGAATAATATCCTGATGCATTGACATGGGCACTACTTTTTATATTATGTGTATATTCATTAGCATAAAAATGAAAAAAATAGAAAAGAAAAATCAGATCCATTTGTCTAATCAGCAAGACTAAAAATCTGTAATTAATATTGCACATAGCAGATGAACAGACTGGCAGCCTCGTTAGTTTATCACCACAGGAGTGAGTGAATAATGTCATGTGAGGTGCACTGGGTGTCATGAGGTGATATATAAAATCCAAGTATTTTTTAAAATCTCTGAAAGAAAGAAAACTATTATATAAAATTCAAATGTCTTCATGTACAGTGTGTCCATAAAGTCTCTTTACATTTTTTTGTTATAAAGACAATTGATAAGATATCTTAATCAGACTTGTTCTATTGTCCTCAGTGGTTTCCAAAGTTTTGTTTTTTGTTTTTATTTTATTTTATTTTTTTACCTCATTTCATACACCTCTAAATGGGCTCCATTAGTCACACGAAACACATCAGGACGGCACTCAATTTCTTGCCATGTTCGCTGTAGCATAGCCTCATCAGTGGTTGCAATCGCATCTGTTATCTTTTGCTTTAGTTCAGTAATGCCCCCTATCTTCAGTACATGATATCTTTAACATAGCCCCATAGAAAGAAATCCAGAGGTGTGATATCCCTTCCAATCCAACGGTCTGGAAATGTTTGAGGAACTGAGGTTTGAGGAAAATGCAGACCCCAATGCGATTAAAAACGTTTATAACCACTGAGTGCAACAGAACAAATCTAATTAAAAGATCTTATCAATTGCCTTTGTAATTAAATTTTTAAATTGTAAAGAGACTTTATGGACACTCTGTATAATTTCACATTTATATAGCACTTCCAATGGGCACTCAAACCACTGTACATAAAGTAACCAATCATACACACATTCATGCAGCTGTTTATGCAGACACTGAAAGGACACAATAACAGTGCACTGGTAAGACTGAGAGGGATTCAAACCATCAACCTTCGGATTGGTCCAATGGCTGTATTGTTTGTATTCAGAAAAAAATATATATTAAAATCCATTTTATTTGTTTGTAATCAGATAACCAAAAAATAATCCAAATTCATATCAAGATGAGGAACAAACTCATGATTATATTTTTTGTCATATTGCTGAGCCCGAAGCCACATGTACAGATACTTTCCTAACATCTAGCATTATCAGTTTATTTCAATACTTCCACCTCACACACTGAAAGCTTCCTCTCATAAAAGTGAATTACCAGTTCTAGTTGTAGTTTTCGCCTCTCTGGGTCCATTAGTGTTTGTCCCTGGTCTCTTCCTCACAAAAACCACACACAGGAGATGGACTGAGTGACTGAATGTACGTACGTATTTCTCTTTGCGATGGCAAGGCTCCGGATGTGAGAGGTACAAAAGCAGATGTTACGAGATGTCTGGAAATGCCAAACCTGCCTCAGTCTGTGTCATCCACGCTTCCTCTGGCTCTTATTCACAAAAAATAAAACCTTATTCACTCAAAGAGACACTGGACTCAATACACAACTCCAAGGTCAACTTCAAATGAGGAAAGAACGACAGCGGAACAGGTTTTGTCATTTATGAAGTAAACAGGCACAAAATGTTTGCTGTTTAAACCATTTTCAATTTTTTAAAAAGTATCAGTAGGCTATCAATGTAAGAGTACTGACGCCACTGCAATACAGCTACTTAGGGGCTGACAATAAAAATTATATATTGATTTCATTGTTAAATAACTACATACACATTCCATTCTGAAATACACTTGAATTAATAATGAAAATAATATGTAGACTGTATAACAAAACATACTTTTTCTAAATAAGCAACATAATACTAGTAGTGCTGCCACAACTTAGTTTTGTGAATTATATAAACATTTTCATGGTGATCAATGCAGCCTCTCCTGATATTGATACTGTTTCAATACATTAAGTATCACATTACAGGGTGTCCATAAAGTCTCTTTACAATTCACAAATTTAATTACAAAGGCAATTGATAAGATATATTAATTAGATTTATTCTATTGTACTCATGGGTTATACAAGTTTTTAATCATCTTGCATTTTTGTATTTCAGGCGTCCTGTTCATTAAAGGCATCCTTTTGAATGAACCCCTAAGAAATGGCTTAGGGGTTCAAGAGAAGGCACAATGTGTCTCATGGTTTATTGAGACAAAACCGGATAATGATATCGTGTATCGAACAAAGATACGGGACATTACTGAACTAAAGTAAAAGATGACAGATGCCACTGTAACCACTGATGAGGCTATGCTACAGTGAACATGGCAAGAAATCGAGTACTGTCTTGATGTGCTTCATGCGACTAATGGAGCCCATATAGAGGTGGATTAAATGAGGTAAAAACTTTGGAAACCACTGAGTGCAATAGAACAAGTCTGATTAAGATATCTTATCAATTGCCTTTGTAATAGTTTTTTTTTTTTTATTGTGTAGAGACTTTATAGACATCATGTATATCAATATAACATTTGTCACACCCCTACTCACACCTTTCCAAGATTTAAGGCCAATAACTGGTGCACTAAAAGTGCAAATATCTGCCCAATATATCTAGCAACCGATTAACTGTTCTATCTCCACCATTAATCTTCCCGCTTTTTCACCAGAGTGCATTATAAAAGGGAGGCAAATCCAATATGAAAACATTCGTTAGAGAAAACGAAAACAGAGGAACAAAGATTACCATATAAATCAGACAGCACACCATCATTGGGTCATTTGAGGAATACAAACCAAGCTTCACCGAGACCACGAGAGATAACCTCCGGCTACAAGCACAATGTATAGTCTTATATCACATGGATGGGCATGTGCAAACTGTCCTTCAATCGACCAGGGTCCAGCAGCAGTAGTATTATCCACAGTGGAACATTAAAGTCCATTTATTCACTCCAGTTCAGAGCAAAACACTGCACCTTATACAAAATAGTCATTATAAGCCTTTCATTAAAATCAAAGGGTGACTGCGTATTGACGAGGAGTAATTCTGGGGGCGTAAAAACAGAAATGATTTAGTGAACATGAAACAGCCATAATGGATCTGAACTGTGTGACGCCACCTGAATGCTCTGTCTCATCACTCTGACTCCTTCTGAAAGAAAATATTGTATAATAATCATAAAATTGTACTAAAATGTTTACTTGTAACAGAAGAGATTGTGTAATCAGAGGTGTTTACAGGAAGCAACATATTACATAAGAACCAAAATGTAGCTCCACCAAGTCTTGCCATATGAACTGATACTTCGCTAAAAATTATAATATTTGTCAGAGAGAGACAGAAAGTTCATTGGCATGTTTTGGTCACTTCTCCAACCATTGCAGTACATGGGGGAATAGTCATACAGATGCCTTGTTTTCTTTGCCTTTGATTTTCCATAATTCTGCACTGCAAACTAATTGTGGCTCATTGTGTTTTCAATGTAAATTCAGACAACTGTCCACGAGATGAACCTTGCTAGACAAACCTAAAGGGACGTTATGTAATTTTTCTGATGGAGGGTCTGCAAACTGCTTGTCTCCATGGAGATGCTAGTGCTTTGCCATATTGTGGAATCCACAGTATGGCATGAAACTTATTTATCTTCATGGAGACAAGCAGATGGAGACAAGCAGGTGGCGCCACCAGGCCAAGTCACCGGTCACACCAACGGAGAGGCAAGCCCGCTCACAGTAAGAATTCATTTTTTTCAGCATAAAAACACACCGGGAGGAGGCCCCAGGGAAGAACCAGAATACGCTGGAGGGACTATGTCTCTCGGCTGGCCTGGGAATGCCTTGGGGTCCCACTAGAGGAACTGTCTGGGGTGAGGGAAGTCTGGGAGTCCCTGCTTAGACTGCTGCCCCCGCATCCCACTAGAGAACTGTCTGGGGTGAGGGAAGTCTGGGAGTCCCTGCTTAGACTGCTGCCCCCGCAACCCAGCCGCGGATAAGCGGAAGAAAATGGATGGATAAAAACACACACAAAACTGTTTTTGCTGTGAAAATGTATTATGCATTTTGATATTCCCAGAGATTTGTTCGGGTTGACGCTAAAGGATAAAAAGCCCACAATCCAGGTACATTGAACTTAAATTGAATTAGGTGTAAATCAGAGGCCTGAAGATTTGCAGAATCAAAGCTTTGACAGAAAAGGAGGTGACTCATTCTCCCAAATTAAAAGCGTGCTCCCTTTGTTAAACACAGACTACAGAGTGAAATTGGCTCGTCTCCTCTCTCAATAATCAAGAAAAGGTCATCATTCCTCAGCAGCTCAGATTCAAATAAGTCTCCTTCTCTGACAGACAAAGCAAAGACGCATATTTTCTGAACATGTGATATTTTATTTATTGTACTGAAGACATATCCCTGCACTTTTTTCCTAAGAAGCTAAAGTTATTTCCAGCTGCAAACCACGCATTCATTCAAGGCCATTTTGATTTGTAACCCCCGAGATTGCATTTGTAAGTCGCATTCACAAGCACTGGCATTCAGAAGTCTTGTATTTCTATGATTTTGTACAAAACAAATACCAGAAATGTTATAACAGGGAAATAGGGAAGGAAAGCAGACTGTGCAAAGTATAATGACAACAAATACATCTACTGTTAGAATCTACTGTTATAGTAATATGATAACCATTATGACTATACTTTTTTAGACTGGCTGATCCTTCTGGTAGAGGGTCCACCATCTTTGTCTCCATGGAAATGCTATAGCTTTGCCTAGAATGTTTCACAGTAACGCATTTAACATATCAATCTTCATGGAGACATGTAGATGACACCAGTAGGTCAAGATACAGCTCGGATCTGTGGAGAGTGC
>KN478809.1:0-32593 GCA_000787095.1 Periophthalmodon schlosseri
AGCACTTTGAGCAGTTGAAGTTGTTTTTAAATGTGCCATATCAATAAAACTGAATTGAATGAAATTGAATTACTGCTGCAGCCTGTAACTGATATTTGCAGATACTAACTAAAAAATTTTTAATTCCATAGCCAGGCCCACCACAGATTTATGTTAAGTTTACAGATACAAATTTCACTTTTAAAAAATAGTAACAAATGTATTTATATGGAATATACATTCATATGCTACATAACTGTGTAAAAATATCACAATATTTATTTCAGTGATCATTAGTCTCTTCAAAAAAACGAATCTGATGCACTAAGGAATGAAACAAGGGCACACAGCTTAGAAAAAAAGTGCCAAATATTGACCTGATACACATATCTGGGATACCGATACCGATATTAGAACCAACATATCACCCACCCTATGTTGTCGTGTCAAAGGTCAGAAAGGACCAGTTACTGCTTTGAGTAATCAATAATTCACAGCTGCTCCTCTGCAGCTTTTGGAGTGCGTCTGGATCTGGGACACACATTCTGAAAACATTCTCTCATACAGGAGCAGCTCAGAGAAAAACACAATTTTGTAATTCCTGTAAGCTTTTCAGTCATTTTTATTTTCTGCAGAAGCACTGAATGTGGACGGAGAGAAAGGAGAGAGCACAGGCAATTGGCAGTAGCACAATTATCTACACAAAGAAGACGTCATTATACTCCTTGAACTGCGTGGGCTCTTTCAGTGTGGAGTTTTACTTGAATGGTTATAGGTTTCTTTTGCTTTTCTGTTCCCCCACATAAACCATAATTCAGAAATTAACAATCAGAATCAAATCTGTTGAACGTTAAAGGTTCAAAATTGACTCTTGTGAGCTTTAAACCATGTTAGAATATTGTACCTCATCAAAAAGATATCTGGAGTTGTATTTTGTTCATTCACACGTTTGAGTAATCCTGTGTCATTAGTCTGCCGACATCTCCAAAGCTCAAAATGTTCTGTTCCACCTTGTGATGTCATGAAGAGCTAGTTTTCAAGTTAACACCTCCATTCCAGAAATTCCAGGTCTGAAATTATCCAAATGATTTGAGTAAAGGTATATGGAGTTTATAAACACAGTGGAGCACTTCCTGTATTACCACATGACATCACAAGGTGGAAGAGAGTGTTTTCTGTTTGAGAGAAGAACTCAGCCTAAATATGCAGGGGTTTGTGTGTTAAACATTACGTGTATGTTTTTGATGAAGAAACACTGTAACATAGATCAGAAAATAGCGTAATATGGCTCCTATAAGTCAACGCAACATCTTATTAAAATGGGCTTACGATGTTTTTGTTGAAAAAATAGCTTATCGAAAATGAGACTTTTGGGCATGTTTTGGTTGCGTGGCAGATGAGTGACTGGTTCATGTAAATCCTACGTTGCATACAGGGCCTAATTCCTTTTGCTTGCGGTGATTAGCGGAGTTTGTTGCAGTTGTCGACAGAAGGGTAGATATGCTGTTTGTCAGAGCTCGGATCAAAGCGCTGGTGCAGCCTGAGGTGTGGGAGTGTTCAGGCTTTAACAGAACGAGTCTTTAGGATCAGGGCTTTCCACTGACAGCGCCTGTCACTGAGCATCTACCAGAGAGGGGTGCATTTGTAAACAGCAGCTCAGAGAGGACGGGGAGGCTGCAGTACAATTATGAAACAGGGGATCAGGAGATATAGTCACAGGCTATGATGGAAACTTGAATTTAGCCATGCTTGTTGGACATTGATACAGTAAATGCACTTAGTCAAACTCCAGATACCAAAACTTCATTTCAGTACTAAGCAATATTCGGTACTCAATGCCAATTTTGATACCACTGTTGAGTTTAAAGTATTTTCTTGTTCTTCTTATATGTTTTACAGCACAACATTTTAGCAGCTTGTTTGCACAGCTGGTACAGGAAGTGGGCATCACTTTACCTTCAAAATAAAACTTTACTCAATACAAAATGTGCATTTAGAGAAAATAAAATGAGTTTAAGCATACTTAAATAATATTGTTAGAACAAAAATAACAACCACAATGATGATTAAAACACTTTTAGTAATCAGCCAGTTGCTATTAATCCCATTAGTTGATTTAGCCTATGAAGAAAAATATAATAATTCCATTAAATTTATTTTTGTGTAGTCCAATATCACACCAGCAGCTGCCTCACAGGGCTTTACAAAAACAGTTAGTTTGTCCAACAATATCCAATAATGAAAACACTTACTCAATAAAGGACAAACGATTCTTCTTCTGGGAATATTTTAAGCGAGAGGAGAAGGCCACGGAGAAGGACTAGAGCTCCTGACCATTTACAAAACAATTGTGCCTCAAAGGGTAAAAAATTACAAGCAAAATTGACAATGTCTATGTACTGACAATATATCCAGCTATTTCTTGTTTTTTTTTTTTTTTTAAGAAAGCTGATATTGGTGGTCAGGCATTTGGCATCTCTTATTATACTGCCTAAGGGATGAGGTAGCCAGAGCAAATACATTGATTCATGTTTTTTTCCATTCACATTTAATTCACGTCAAGTTCCCATCGGCGATAGCATTTGTCTTGAATAGCGGAGGTTGGTGTACCTTTACAAAGAGTGATTTCCAAGTGTAATGATCCTAATGGTTTGCGTTCATTTATTTACTTGCTGGATAAAAAGCTGGTGTAATGTATATGCAGCGCTGAGTGGGCAGCCAAAGCCATTACCTTCCTCTGATGCCGCTCCTTGTCTTCTTACATGGCCATTTATCTCTGCCCTCTTCACTCAGGCGGATAACACCGGGCCCCGGATCAAGAGCTGCCAACCCACTGCTTACACGCACCAGGAAGATCAAGAGAGGAATACGATAGATTTTGATTATTTTAATTTGACGAATATAAACTGCTTTAACCATTCGGATAATTGGGGGTGTATTGATGTGTTTGGACAAGCATGATTTTTTCTTGCAATTTCAACCACTACCCGTGCAAGCTTGTAATGTGAATCACAAACTGTAGTCATTTTTCACATACTCCATGGTAATGATAAGCTACTTCTAGCCAGAGCTGCCTTGGGGTAGACTG
The DNA here is from genome assembly GCA_000787095.1 of Periophthalmodon schlosseri. NCBI lineage: Eukaryota > Metazoa > Chordata > Actinopteri > Gobiiformes > Gobiidae > Periophthalmodon > Periophthalmodon schlosseri. Next base: position 3,068 of record KN478809.1, read on the forward strand.
GCGGAAGCAAGGCTGCCAATCTGCGCCATCGCCCCCTCGTACGCCACATTTAAACTAGGCGAGCTGCGTGAAATGTGTTGCGGAAGGACACAACAACAGTATGGTCCAAGTGGATTGATCCTCTTACCTTCACGTTTATGAACAAGCGCTTTGACTGTAGTCCCGATTTCCGTTTTTATTTTTCTGTTCCCAGTTGAAACGTTGTCACCTCTTGCATCCTATAGCATCCTGGCCTATTTGAGTGGCAGCAGCCTATCCGAGCACAACTTCATCTCATTACTGTCACAGATCAAAACGCTCTCAATCACTTCAGCCCAGGGCGCTTTCTGCTCCACACTTTTCATCCGGAACATTCCTCGGCTCCCCAGCATGGCGGTCTCAGATGGTCGCACCTGCTCTTCTTCTTAAACTGATTCGAGAAATAGACCAAAAGCTGCCAATGCTATACGCTGCACTGATTTCCTATTAGAGCATCCTCCCGTATCTCCATACCACAATCATCTTAATGCTCATTTGACATTCAAAATCCACTTTCTCATGGTGGAGCCTTTGGTTTTGTGTGAATCAGCAACATCTGACGCATTCACTGTGGATATTTTCAATCATGAGTTTCTTTAATATCTGCATGCGACACTGATAAATGGGACTGACAGGGGCTGGTGAATGTGCCCATCATAATGACAATAATAACTCAGCATGCAGCAATGGGATTTAGCCAGTTGTGCCTCACTGCCGCTGCTTTCAAATGATATGAGAAATGAATGTTGATTGACTTTGAGATACATATGATTTTAATATGAATTTTGCTTGCCAAAATGTTTTATGCAAATAAAAAAAAAGATCAAGAAGCAGTGGGGAAAAGAAACGCTGCTGAAAAATGCTTTTATATCGCACTTTTCAAAACATATCTGTAACATCCAGGAATAAAGTAAAAAAAAAAAAGACTCAGACTCAGTCTATAATAATGAATTGGTCCACTCTGCAGCAAGGTTTCTGTAAACAGTCTGTTCTTATAAGAATGTCTTTGGGTACACTACTGCAGATGTTGTAACTATATCAGTAAATAATTCAAGTTAAGGATTTCAAGTCAAATTTGAGGTGTTCAAAACCAAGGAAACTGAGATCAAGAATGAATCAAGAATTTGTATTAAAGGCAAAAGCGGGCACGCTATGTATTGGTAAATCTACTTTCACCTGTGTGTTGCTATGAAAAAAAATGTCTATCTCTAGATACAAATGACTATAATAAATATAGTACATGGTACATGGCAAATGCTCACATTTTTATATAGTGCTTTTCCACCTTCAAGCCACTCAAAGCGCTTTACATCAAGGAACCACTCACCCATTCACACGCATATTCATATAGTGTACACAGACTGGGGGTAAGGTGGATTAAGTGTCTTGCCCAAGGACACAACGACAGTAGTCATCTGCGGGAGCTGGAATCGCAGTACCAACCTGTGGGTCAGTGGATCTGACCGCTCTACCAATGACGTTTATATCGAGAGCGGGATTTGAACCACCAACCTTCAGATGAGTGGATCTGACACTCAACCAACTGAGCTACAGATGCCCACATTAAATCCATTTTTTTTTTATTTTTATATTAACTGCTCTACACCAGAACACTTCACAACATGAACTGTCCTAGGGCCATCAAATATTTTTTGTGACTAAAAGGATGACAAACACTATTCACATTTACAATATTGAAACAAAAGTACAATGCCCTCTGTCTTTACAGTCCTTTATGACATTGCACAGACCCAGAGGTAACACTCCATACTTGGTATAAATGCAGAATATTAATTATCTGTAATGTTCTTCATGCGTTAGAAAAGCTATGGAGTTTAGGAGAGCCCACTGGACCGGCCCTCGTGAGGACAGATTAATACTGCATGTTTAATGACCTTTATTGTGTGGGGGACAGCTGGCAGGTAACACTTACTGCTGTAATATGGCCTAATCATCCCACAAGTAATTACAATTATTTCTCATTAGCACAGAGTATCCATGGGGAGGTCACCCTGCAGTAAGAGTGAACCGTGTGGGCCTTGTGGAGCGGCTCAGCACTGTACCATGTTATTGTTATTGATCGTCCCCCATGTGTAGTGCTCACATCGACACATTTTAAGCAGATGGAAAATACTAGTCCTTTCAGGTTAAAGCAAAGCCATAAATATCTGTTAAATATCCGACTCGAGAAGACAGAAGTGAGCAGTCCACATGCAATGCTACACAAATTAGCAACATTGATTTTTAAAGGTGAACTATATGCAAATGGTGGTGCTGGTCTCTATGTAGATGTTATTGCTTTGGCGGGACTGTTACATAGTGTGGCAACGGTTTACTTGAAAAACATGCATTCTTACTGTGTGTGGGATTGCCTCTCCGCAGATCTGACTTGTAACGTGGCCTGTTGCTGTCAACGGCTTGTCTCTATGAAGAACTACAAGTCCAGTGCCTTCTGAGCAAATACTGAACAAAAGGTAAAAGGAGCTGTTAACTTGAAAACTACCGCTTCATGACATCACAAGGTGCAACAGAGTATTTTGATCTTTGGACAGGCAGACAGACTAATAATAAAGGGTTACTCAAACACATGTGAATGAAACAAAATACAACTCCAGGCATGTTTTTGAGGAGGTAACAGCATTATAACATGGCTTAAAGTTCACAAGAGTCAGTTTTGTCAAAGTGAGTCATTTCAAGTTGGATTTTGGAAAAAACTTGATCTAATTATGACAAATAATGTAGAATCTCTATATCATGCCTACACGTGGTTTCATATCAGGAATGACCCAACTCTGCCACTTCTCGTACAGGCTTTTCTCAGTGAAAGCGCTCAGTGCTTCTCCAAACACTGAAACTTTGATGAGTGGAGGAAGACCCTGAGGGGCTGGCATGACTGCAGCAGCCTCAGACTCTGTACAAGCCTCCTGCCCAACTCTCAGCTCTAGAAATGTGCACTTCAGAGGAGCGCTATATGAGGAAACAGACTGTATACACACAAAATAGTGACCTCAGCCCAAAAAACTCACATAAGCAGAGGGCTTTAGCTAAAATAAGACAATCTAATAAGCTATATTGAGCCTTATTTGTTGTGCTCACATTACTTTCCTTAAAGCAGGCTTAAGTTGAGTGACAATAATGGTATATTATTTGGAATAGGAGAGGACAGGCCAAATTATATCTTGCATACAACTTAAAAGTTCTGCCATACATTATGATTATGAACATTTAAAAGGCCTATATCACGTTATTTTCTGATTTTCTGATCTATGTTATAATGTTGTTTCCTCATCACAAACATAGCTGGAGTTGTGTTTTGTTTCATTCACACCAATCTCTACTGAACTAAAGGTAAAAGGTAGCTGTTAAACTGAAAACTATCAGTTCATAACATCACAAGGTGGAACAGAGCATTTTGAGCTTTGGAGATGTAGACAGACTAATAATAAATTGTCTTACCCAATTCTCCTATTGTCTTACTCTGAGGTTTACAATTCTTTTTTACTACAATTTACAATGTAACCCCAACTGCAGAATAAGACCAGTATTTCAGATTATTACTATTACATATTTTGGGCGGACCTCAGGGACCGGCCTCCTGCTGGTGCCCAGAGTGAGGACTAAACATGGGGAATCAGTGTTTCCGTTTTATGCAGGTAAAACCTGGAACAGTCTTCCTGAAGATTCGAGGCAGGCCTCTACTTTGACAATGTTTAAATCCAGGCTCAAAATGGTCCTGTTTAGCTGTGCATGTGACTGAAAGGTTTTTATTCTGCACTCTTCTCTTCTAATGTTCATTTTATGTTGGATTATTTATGTTTTGATTTGTTGTATTGTGATTTTAATGTCTTTCTTATTCTGTAAAGCACTTTGAATTACTTTGTGTATGAACTGTGCTATACAAATAAACTTGCCTATTTGCTGTGTATTCTCTTTTTGGGCAGTCCACAATACGCAAATACAACTGCCATGATACTAAAATGGCAAGTAAAAGAGAGGAGGAAGGAGTGCATGTTACATTCTTTCCCCCAAAATGGCCCAGACTACTACCCATTGTGTTCCCCAATAACACCCATTCTTGATCCCAGAGCAGCAGCAGATAAATGCCTGTGATTGTACAGTCACTCAGTCCCTGCCGTTTCCTCCTTCCTCTGGCACTTATCTGCGAGCGGCCGCCTTGGTAGCAGCCGCCTCACAAATTGCTTATTGATATTCTTGCTTTGTGTGGTGGTTGGGTGAATGTTCCGTGCTACGCTGCTCTCATCTCATATGTTTATGTTGTGTGTGCCATATAATGTGATTTAGCTCCCCGGAGACCGACGCACAACGCTATTTACGACAACGTGTGCACTGCATTATGGGGGATTGCACTATACAGCCAGTTATAGAGTAATAGGAGAAGAATGTTTGGCCATGTAATATCTCCCGGAAATGGTGATACAATTAACTCAGATCGGTAGCACTTTTGCCTCACAGCAGGGAGGTCTCAGGTTTGCCTTGTTTGTCTCCTTTGGGTGCCCTGGTTCCACAATAACCAAAATCACGCACATAGGGATAGGTGGTATTGTTTGTGAACCTATAAGTCAATATCTGAAAAAAAAAAAAGATCCATGAACTGGCATTGCCCATTGCTCCTGACAGGTTGCAACCAGAAACACTGCAGGATGGGCCTTCACAATTTTTGAGAGTCTAAAAGAACATGAGGAGGTCTTCTTTGTATTTGCACTGTTAGAGAAATGTTAAAGGTGCACTAGGTCACTTTTCTCCATGCTTGTCTCCATGGAGATGTTATTGCTTTGCCTGAAATGTTAACCTGACAAAAGCCATATTGGTATAACAACGCGATGTTAACGAACAACGTGATATCAATCTGGTATTACTTCTGTCGATATCATCTGGGAAGACGAGGGACTTTCAGCTGAGTTTTAGCCAATCACAGCAGCCAAAAGATAATGAAACAATATACTTTTTGGCTAAATTAGTATGTAGCATAAAACCGTTTCTTTCTCTTGATACCTTTTTAGCAAATTTAAATAAAATGTTTTGGTCTAAAAATGTACACTTTCTGCACTGCAGCAAAAGTTGTGTGGACTTGAATGAATCAGCCGGGAGCAGATGGATTCTCATGAGCTTGAAAACTCAAACCTTGCCACAATCGGCTTGCAGCCCAAGGTTACTGAGAATGTACTCCGACTGGCTTTAAACTCATCTATCTACATGGAGACCGTAGCCAAATTACAGATCAGATCTGTGAAGAGTTGACCTTGCTCTAAAAAACACTTTTAATTGAACAAATGCATGATAAATACGTTAAGTGCTACATTGTGGGACATTATAGGCTTCCATCATTTCAATTAGATTTACTAAGCCTTGTACTCTCTAGGAAATAGTTGGCCTGTTGGCACTGCAGAGTAACCAGTCTCTTCAAATTATAGAAATAAACGCTGGGAGAACATACGACCCTTAAGTAATTATGGACAATCTGAAGTAAGTAATAGAAATGTGAGTGGGAGCGAGTAAGACCGAGCGATGTTGCAATGAGACAGACACGGGGCACAATGGAGCTGAAAAGTCAAGCATATGGATGACACAATATCCTCGGGCAATTCAATTTTGTCCTTGACTACACAGCAGCACATGAACGCCTCACGGTATTGCATTAACATTAACATATGCTGCAGTTTAGCGAGGGGGGCAGATGGTGGGCTTTCTTCTGCTTCCCATGACGTCTGTGACTTTGCGGCACGGGGACAAAACCAAGGCTTGAACTTTTATTACAGATGACCACCGCTTCTTTAAGTTGGGAGGTTTATGTAGGTGCAGGGGTTCTATTAGAAAGAAGAAAACGCCTGATTTATCATTAGCGTTTGTTCACGTGCAAAACAGAAAAGATGTGCGTCCAGGGAGCAAAAAGCACTGCATAATATGTTTACACAATTTTAAATATCTGATCTATGTTATAATGTTGTTTCCTCATCAAAAACATACCCAGAGTTGTGTGTTCTTTCATTCAGACATGTTCAAAACATAAACCCTAATCTGAGTTCTTCTCTCAAACAGAAAGCGCTCTGTTCCACCTTGTGATGTCATGTGGTAATACAGGAAGTGCTCCACTGTGTTTTTAAACGCCATACACCTTCACTAGAATCATTTGAATAATTTCAGCCCTTGAATTGCCAATTAAACAAAAGGCAAAATGTAGCTGTTAACTTGAAAACTACCACTACATGACATCGGAAGGTGGAACAGAGCATTCTGAGTTTTGCAGACTAATAAAGGGTTACTCAAACATGTGAATAAAACAACTCCAGGTATGTTTTTGAGGAGATAACAACATTATAACATGACTTAAAGCTCACAAGAGTCAGTTTTGCATAATATAGGAACTTTAATGAGCAATGCACTAAAATTTAAAAATTATTAATTCAAAATATCAGAAATCATAAACAGAACAGAATTCACATACTAGGAATATGCTTTGGTGATATAGTGTAATGTAAACTATGATAAAAAGGTTAATTAAAAATAAGTCTAGTAAGAGCAGCTCACTCGGCAGACAGTACACTTTGCACCTGCTGAAAACTTTCATTTACAGAATCCACACAATTATTCACACATAATAAAAGACATTTATTGGACAGGTTATAAGACAGTATTAAAATATCTTTAAGCTCTGTGAATCTGTATGATACATTTGCCCCCATGAGCCAAACAAATGTTGTCTTTTGAAAACATTTATGATTTGCTAATAAAAACAGCATATTTAAAGTCCCCTTCGCGGTTTCAGTGTTCTTCTAGTCTATTAGGAGAGTGCATGTTTATATGGATGTTAATACGGCACAGCCCACCTCATGTGAAGGTCAGGCGTACAGTATTTTGATGCACCCGACATAAAGCCTTATCATTATTCTCGTCTGAAGCAGCAGTGCATCTCGTAAGCTCTCCGTCTATAGTGTCCCACGCTCCACGCAGCCCTTGTAAAGTCATCCAACATTATAAAAGTGACACCTCGCTATGGACACGGCTCACTTCACATGTGACACATTTTGGGGCATATGGGCATCAAAGAAGCACTCTGTAAAATGACGTTATTTAGCAAGCCACAATCTTCCTAGTAACACTACACAAACTGTACACACAAGTATCAGGATTTCTTTGGTGTAGTATTGTTCTCACTATTTTTCATGGCCTGACCTTGTCCACCAGTTATTGCCTGGGATCCAGACTTCTCCAATACTTTGCAAAGATGTGAGTCTGGTCACTGGTTGTATATCCCTGAGGTCAGATAGGCATGATTGGCAGGTGATTAGCCAGTCAGGGACACACACGGTCCAGCCCTATCAAAACAAATATGGCTGCTTATGAGGAAAAAAAGAAAGGAAAGAAATATCACAGAATACAGAATCAATGATTGAAGCACTGGACTGTGTTAACCTGAGGTGAGATGTCTTTGATCTCATTTTAATGTTGGATGACTGATATCCAGCGGTGGAATGGAACAAAGTAAAGGTAGTAAAGTACTATTCTTATGTACAAATGTATCTGTACTTTACTTAAGTAATGTTTAAAGTGGATACTTTTTACTTTTACTTCACTACATTCGAGAGCAGGTATCTGTACTTTCTACTCCACTACATTTTTTAACAGGACTGTAAAGTAAATGTGGTTTTTTATTACTGTTTGAGATCTGCTGAAAAGGCTGAGGGTTTATTTTTAACACTTTCAAACTAAAATATACAAAAAACAGCTAGATAAAATTATTGATTCAATTATTTCTGCTGAACAAAATATAGCATAAATCTCTATCAAAATCACTACATTTGAAGCTTTATAAGACCTCAAAATCTGCGCGAAATACTTTTACTTTTTACTCTTTAAGTACATTTTTAAACAGGTACTTTAATACTTTTACTTAAGTAGATTTTTTCAAGTGATACTTTTACTTTTGTATTATTTTGCTCCAGTATCTGTACTTTTCTTAAGTAACAAAATTCAGTACGTCTCCCACCACTGCTGATATCCCTCTGTATAAATAATAATGATAATAATAATAATAATAATAATAATAATAATAGTAAAATAAAGAGTGATATCATTCTGGAGCAGGCACCCATTCTCAAATATCCATTCCTCACTTCCTCAGCCCACGATACTAGAACTACTTGAGGTAATAGCTCTCAAACTATTTGGAGAGGGCAAGCCACTCTTTTCCAGTCAAGAACCACAACCTTCGGCTTTGAAGTTCTGATTCCTGTTAAATAGTAAGTAGACCTCTTTGAGCCAACGAGCCCTTGGTTGCATATGTCTCACTACAGTAGTTGCATTTAAAGACACATTATCTTACAGAAAATTATGTACAGAAATGATGTAATCTGGAACCCAACCTATAGACAATATAATATCTCACATTAAAAGAAGATATAGTATATATATAGTTTTCTTTGAGGTTATAAATGTGTTCCACTGGCTTCCAGACTCTTAGATACCTGTGTTTTAGTCACCTCTTTATGCCAGGCTATGGGGAAGGCTTAACAGTTTGTGTACTTGATGAATGCAGTTGTCGCTGGGAAAATGTTGGTGTTTTCAGACCTATTGATTTTCTGCTGTTAAGACAGACCTTAGTCCCAGAGTCTCTGTTCAAAATCAGGGTAGCGGAACAAAAAGTACAACCTCCAAGTCTTACAAGGGAACATGCAGACAGGAGTGATAGGAGTAAACAAAGAAAAGCTACACTTCCACTGTGGGTAGGTAGAACAGAAGTCAGATTACTCTTTAAACTCATTCAGTTTGTTTTACTTTCTCTTCTTACACTCTCGTTTTGTTTGTTTTTCCAGATCCTTTTTTTTCATGTCACTTTTTTAATCTTGTGCTTGTGTCTGCTATATATCAATAATCTATGACACCAGTGGATCATTATGGTATAATTTGGACATTTAAAATCACAATATTCATCTAAAACGACTTAATGAAAGAAGCAATTCCGCTGACTTCCATGTTAGAAAACTGTGGTGCCCAATGAGAACTAACATCGCTGTAAACGTCACCACAACAAAGCGTCGGCACCTCCGATGGACAGCTGCAGATCACACTAGTGAGTAGCGAATTTTTTTCATTTGTACCAAAATGACTACGTGACGCATCTGAATCCTGTGCATATCATCAATTAAGAAAATAAAATTGTATTATGAAGTAAGTACAGAGCAGTGGGCGGGTACCAGTGGCGGTGAAAACGGTTGATTGGCAACATGGCGTCTTGAAAATAAGCAATTCAATATTGCTCAAACACGCACGAATCACTCCAAATACAACTAATCACTCCAAATACTCTAAATAGCCAATTTTGCAGAATATGACTGCTTTAAAATGAGAACACAAAAAGTTAAATGTGAAGAGCAATCAACAGATTTTTTCCAAGATATATATTCTTTGACCATTTCTTGACAACAGGTCCTGACGACAAATGCAAGAAGTTGCACCTTGCCACTCAATTCTGTGGCTCCTCATGTGTGACACTGTGATGGCTGTGGATGGGCCATTACCTAAATGTCCTCGCACAGGCTGCACATGTGACCAGCAACTCTGAACTGGGAGGATCAGGCTTGTAATGTGGACACAGCGGGGTTTTTTTGAATATAAAAGAGGTGGAAGTGGAAATTAACTCAGCAAGACTGTTTCAAACCTGATGAAATTAGCTTGTCATTACATCACAAGGTGGAACAGAGCATTTTGAGCTTTGGAGATGTAGACAGACTAATAAATCAGGATTACTGAAACATGTGTGGATGAAACAAAACACAACACAAGCTATGTTTTTGATGACGTAACACCATTCTAATATGGTTTAAAGTTGACGAGAGTTGAAGAGAGAATTTTGCACAATATAGGACCTTTAAACTCAGCATGGAAGATTCATTTACAAATTGCAACTAAAGAAACTAAAATATTTTTTTTTTCCCCTTTCAGCCCTGTATTACTGCACTCAATATTTTTTTATTTTTTTATTTTTTATTTTTTTGAATATTTCTCCACTGCATAATGTTTTAGCCAGAAATTAAACTAAAAAAAGAAGGTGTTTTTATCATGGAATACCTATAAAAACTGTGAGTGGGCTTGCCACTCCACAGATCTGACTTGTAACTTGCCTGAGTGGGTACACAACATGCTTGTCTCCAGATATGTTACACAGTGGGACTTTAATCAGATGAGATGACTAACCAGTTAACATGTAAGCTTTTCTTATTCAGTTTTACAGTTTTAAAAGGGAAATATGTATAACTGGGCATGTGTTTTATGACATTTTGAAAATATTCACTCACTTTTTCCAACTGGCATCTTTCAGTAACATGTGTATTCATGTTTGCTTGCATGTTGAAGCAAACAAGGTCAATTGTATGAAAGTGACACAATGGAAATGATGTGTCAATGAGGATAAGTGGGACCGTGGGTGTGCATTGTAAACCTTGTGCACTACATGGGATATGATAGCACAAAATGGAGGGCTATTTTCCTCTCAGCCCATCCATCCTAATTGTGGCCCTTTCAGAAAAACACTGTCTGCACCAGAGACGGTTACACCTGCATTTGTCTTCAGTCACATGACCACTGTCACATGACCCCTGGATTAAGCACTATGGGGTCACATAGCTCTTTCAGATGGATGATCCGCTGGAGTGATTCTAGGTGTGAATGGTGCGACGGAGGTTAAGGTCCATGAACAGGGCAAACCACCAAAGACACCCTACACCAAGGACAATAGGCCGGTTGTGGGTGGGTGCTTCTGGCCTCTGGAGGGAAGAGGAGCTTCAAGTGACAAGATGGAGGAGATAAGTCAAGCCAAGGCCAAGACGCACTTTAAGTTAAAGGCCAATTCTGAGACAGACTATATTGATCCACAAGGGAAACTCATCAATATTTTGTTAAAATTCAAAATAATATAGAATAGTGTTATGAATAGAGTAAAAGTTTAGCTAATACACAAATCGTCCCTTGAATAATTTGCACTTAGCTATCACAGAAACGTGAGTTGACAAGTTGAATATAATGTTTCTACTATTGATCCTTTGAAGGACAACATAATGGGTCATTGGCTACTGTATGCTCTCATTTGCTGTCTCTTCTCCCACTTGTTTTAAGGACATCCGGGCGTGAAAGTTGCAGAGCTGGTTGTTGGCTGTCCCCCAGGATGGAGCTTTGGAGGTTGCATAAGTGGCAGGGGGAAGAGGCTTATATTTACTCAAAAGTTAGTCAGCATTAAATGTACATAAAACTCAGTAAAATGTGTTAATCTGTTTTTAAAATCACACAGACAATAGAAAGGGGGGTGTTACCTTTTGGATTGAAATGTTTCCCAGTTTACCGAGCTGACAGAACGAATATCCAAGCATTTCAGTTAGCAAAAATATGAACATGAACATCAACATGAACTTAACTTTTTGGATCTTTCTACTATGTTATAACGCTGTTCCCTCATCAAAAACATGCCTAAAGAGGTTTTAGATGTCATCCATGCATGTTTGAGTAATTTTACCATCTCAAAGGGAACAACTTTGCAAAGGGAGGGGTTACTCAGAGCGTCAAAAACGGAAGTGAAACTTATAAAACATCTTAATAAGTTTTCTGCGAATATAGCATTTTCAAAACAAAAGGTAATTTGGTAATCTAAATGTGTTACGTGTTAGCAATTAAAACCCCATAGAAGTAACCCCTCTTTAAAAAGAGTGGAGCACAAAAGCAACACCCCAAATTATTAGGAAGACTTGCATTGCACAACATGGCTGGCTCTACCCCTTCCTAAAAAACGTTGAAAAAAAAAATTGTTTCTCAAAAACATTTAGTATTTTTGTATTAAATTTGATGTCACTCGATATCAGGGCTGACACACGATGGCTCCAGGGGACATAGGTGTGTCTTGACTTCACACCTCAGATCAGCTCTCTCAGTCCTGATGGAGGTGTGAAGGCTGTGATAATGAACTGTACTGAGTGAGAAACCGGCTGCAGTCAGAACACTCAAATGTCTCCAGTAGTTTTTCCCCAACATAGTAATGCCACACAACTGCTCTTGGCTGTATGCTAGCAAATACTGATTTCTTACTATATTATTTCACATTCAGGTTAAGGTAAAGGTTAGGGTCAGGAATAGGGAGCAGGTATTTTGTCTGTGTAATCCCTCAGTTGTCTAGGTAGCGTCCATAGCGAAAGAAAATTGAATTCTGTCAACTGTACAAACGTTCTTAAGCGTGAATATGTTTTGCCACTCATCCAAGTAACTTCTTCACTTCTGACAGGTTCTGGTAAAATGTGTTCACTCTAAAAACCTGACAGAATTCAATGTTTTTTTTGCAACAGATGTTCGGGTTAAGATTAAAGATTTGGTACTCGTTGAAGGACTGGGTTTTGGTTGCCTGGCATCCAAATACACACTTCTTCAATACTTTACAAAGATGTGAGTCTGGTCACCGCTGAATCTCCCCGTTTTCAAATGTATGTGATTGACAGGTGGATTAGCGAATCAGGGACAGGAGTGGTCCATCTGTATTGGAAAAAGAGGAAAAAAAAATCGCACTGGGCTGAAAAACATCACAGATTTCTGCAGAATCAACGAGCGAAGCACTAAACTCTATTAATCTGAGGTGAGATCAATTTGATTTTATTTGTAAATCATAGGTGACCAATGAGCTCCTCGGCTTCACATGTGTCACTGAAAAAAACTAATCTGACTGCACGATCACGCTTGACCGGGCTTGAGAGGAAACAGAGCACATGGGGACCAGACTGATATCAAGCTGTATAAAAAATACAGAGAGATATCATTCTGGAGTTGCCAGGCATGGGCTTTGGCAAAACTGTAAAAAAAAAAATATTGCGTTGTTTCTATCACTGAATAAAAAGCATGATTAGATAACAGAAGAGTGGGAATGTAGTCCATCAGCATGAAGGACATTTTCACACCTAACTGTACGCACTGGTCCACTAAATCAGAAATCACATTTTGTTCCATTACGCTAGTGTGGTGGTTTGATACTGCAATGTTGAAGCTATCATTTTGGTTGTCATGAGAACAGGACGGTGTTTCATGCACACAACGTTTAATGTGGTGACAAACTTTCACCTTGGCGGTACAAATGAACGTTTCAGTGCAACAAAAAGTCATTTAATCCAGTTAAGCATGTTTTCTTCCTTGTATTATCACTATTGTCACAGAGGCCATCAGCGCCTGGTTAAAATAGCTTCATTAATGCGTTGCACAGATGTTCACACTCACTTTAGATCACAGTATATTTTTTTTATTTATTTGTTTATTTTATTTTGAGCTGCATGTACGCTGTTTGGCACAGCTGTTTTAAGAAAAATACCATGTGAAGTTGCCAGTGTCACTGCAGGTGTTTTTTTCAATCATCTCGAGAAGGCCTTGAGAGAAGCGTCCTCATTACAATCCTCATGCAAAATAAAGGCTTCACAAAAAGGACAGCACTGAGGCTGTGAACGATGATTGATAAATAAATAAATAAATAAATAAATAAATAACATTTGACCAGTCATATCAGAGAGAGAAGTCTGCAGGGATCTTAGAGTAACAGCTCTAACTGCACCAGATCCATTGACTGCCTCTCCATGGGCGTTAAACCAACACTAATTCAATCTCTTACCACACTGGGCTGATTGAATCAATGGCTCTGTGATAGAGAATAATGATATCAGACCGTCAGTGTTAATGTGTGAATGCAGGGGGCGCTGCTGGGTTTGGGTCAGGTGTCACTGTGCAGTTTGTACACATCTGTACTGTATTACTGTGGATAGCCTTCAAAGTGACTGCTGTGATTTTGTGCTATTCACTGGTTTCAGCTTCCAGTTATACATGCAAGATTTTGAGGATTTTCTCGCATTCAAAAGATATTATATTGTGTTAATCGCTATGGCAACGTTTCTAATTTTTCATCACTCTGAAACCCATGGATACAAAAATAAATTGAACTGAATAAATGAGATCAAATCACGCCATGCAGAAGTGAAGCCAGACGAGATTTAGTGCAACCTGATATTCATAGCACACAAATTATTTCAGCTTCCTGGTGTATATCTGACATTTTGAGGCCTATTCAAAAGATATAGACTAGTATTTATGTGCCAATTGCTATGGCAACAGTCTTAATGTTATTTTTTGCATCATTCTGGAATCCATGGATACCATTTTAATTGTGACACAGATTTTGCAAGTATGAGATTTCCTTGTAAGAGAAAGATATGTATATAGTTACTTATTACAGGTTGTATATTATGTAAAATGAACTCTTGTGAGCTTTAAGCCATGTTACAATGTTGTTAAACCCTCAAAAATGTGCTTGGAGTTGTGTTTTGTTTCATTTACTCATGTTTGAGTAATTTATTTATACTTTATACTTTATTATTAGTCTGTCAAAAGCTCAAAATGCTTTTTTCACCTTGTGATGTCATGTAGTGGTAGTTTTCAAGTTAGCAGCTTTCAAGTGAACAGATTCCTGTATTACCACATGACATCACAAGGTGGAACAGAGTGTTTTCTGTTTGAGAGAAGAACTCATCCTAAATATGCAGGGTTAGTGTGTTAAACGTGTGAATGAAACAAAACACAACTCCAGGTATGTTTTGGATGAGGACATACCTTTATAACATAGATCAGAAAATAGCATAATATGGGCCCTTTAAAGACTATATATCTAAGTAACTCAGTGTATACTACATCCATGCTCACCACAATACGATATGTGTACAACACTGGTTAATCCCTCATTCAAACCCCAACCTCTCTGCTAACTGTTATGCTATATACGATTTGCTCATTTACAGTATCCATGCACTAACGAGCCTGCACCTCTCATTAAAAGCATTGGACATGACCTCCGTGTCCTCTGTCTTATGCCCTGTTGTCCTCCCCGTGCCCCTCCAAACACACACAAATGTATTACACACTGCATTAAAAGGATTCACAGAAATCCCCCATGTACCTACAGTGATGCAGAGCCGGGGTCTACTGTAATCCCCAGTCTCTTTCTTTGGTCTAATTGTGTTGGAGCTCAGAGACATGTAGAAAATGGATCATGTCTGCTTGGATTAGGTGATTATTTGGATTTTGGAGTTGGCTAATTAAAAGCTACAGTAGTGTCCTTTAGTTCTCATAAATTGGTGATAAGAAGTCAGCTCGTTTGGGGATGGAGGGTGAAGAGACAAAGGGCTTTGTGCACTTTTTCTGATCAGTTCTCTCTATGGCCACATAACTGCATTCCAGCGTCATTGTCTACCAGCTTAAACCAGATAAAACTGACTCATCCATTTGAAAATTCCGTTAATGATAATGATTTAAACTTTTATATTGGAGGGCTTGCGAACATGCTTGTCTACGTGAAGATTTCATTTCTTTGCCTGAAATGCTCCATGATATGGCTTTAAACCTATCTCACTTGCATTTATTTAATTGCAGGTTTTTCTTGAAAACCATGCATTCTTCTTACCTCTCCACAGATCTTTTATGTAACTTGGAGACATGCTGCTTGTCTCCATGAAGATAGATACTTTTAATGCCATACTCTGTAACAATCCAGGCAAACCAATAACATCTCTGTGGAAACAAGCAGGTGGCAGACATAATGCATTTTTAAAAGCTTTATCAGTGTAAATGAAAAGTGTAATAGTAGTTGGACTGGTATTGAAATAACAGTTCCTAGCCTGTTTGCTGTGATGCAGATGATGAGAAACTATTGTGAGAAGATTGCCACATCGCCGTCCCAGTGCGTGTTTCAGGACTAATAGCTGCTCTAGTCTAAGCATTATGCCCACATTTCCCCTAGCTGTCTTTCAGAAATTACACCCTCCATCATTTCACCAGGCTATATGGGTCAACTACAATACCCACAAGCCCTGGCCTCAACTGCCCCGGCTATGGACCCAGTCAGGTTCAAATAAGGTCCAGACAAACTGCATAACAACAGGCAAAATGTTTTGAATGCACTGGAGTATTTTCCTTTACTGATAATTATTGACAGTCTCAAGTTTCACTTTATTACTGCTGCCGTATCCAGATGCAGAGGTTTATATGTTGTCTTGATACCCGAATATTTTCAGACGCATTTGAACTGTATTCATGAGTTTCAGCTTCCTGGTTCTAGGCACCATTTTGAGCATATAACTGATTTTTTTATTATTAACTGCTATGGCAACAGTGCTAATTTTTCATCACTCGAATCGAAATCGAATGGTGTACCCTATATCCCAGGTCTTTCCCCCATCAACTTAAAATCTATAGGCCACTTATCTTTGGTAGTACACACATACTTTTCAATAACAAAAGTTCACATTGACATTTTATACTTGTAGCTCTTGGCCTAGTTTGTGGAGTTTAGAGGTTGTGATCTCACATGACACATTTCTTGAGAAAGAAGGACAGTGTTTATAAATGGCCGACCCAAATGTCTGGAGCGGAGAGGGGGCACAGGGAGAGGGGAGGGAGGGGCGCAGAGGAGGGAGGGGCAGGAGTAGACTACCCCGTGGTCCAATGGCATAAGGTAGTGGCCACGGGTCCCAGTTCAAGCTTTGGTACTGAACCGGATTTGGAACACGTGCGCACATTCACACACAATGCACATGCACACAAGCTTCTCGAGCAACAGTGAGGGAATAAAAACACCTACAGTTTGTTATGGTTTTATCTTCTATCAAACCAACCAGTGTGATTAAAATCTAGTGAATAGTTGAAACAATAAGAGCAAGGCTTTCATAATTTCTTTTGATTGATAATACAACATAGACATAGCACAATAGCTCCAGGGGCAGATCAAGTGCCTTGTGGGAAACCTCTGAACATTAGATATCCACCACTCAGGATCAGTCCAACTCTGTTTGTGTGTTATACATGTATTACAACTGAGCGAAGATTTGTATATGACATGATAATTATTGATGGTTTTGAAATGTTTTTGGATGCTCCTACAGAAGTGTCACAACTTGTCATAACTGTCATAACTTTTCATAATTACCACAGGACCAAATGGGTCAAGTTTCTTGCCCAAGAACATAAAAACAGTAAAGGGCAGGCATATCAGTACAAACTGGACTACTTCTATATCCATGCCATGTACCTTTACATGGAATGTTCTACAGTATGGCATTAAACATATCTATCTTACATTTAATAAATTACTGGAGTTTGTATTTACACATAAATAAATATACAGCATGAAGTGTTAAGTAAGTGGGCTTGCCTCTCCATAGATATGACCTGTGCCACTTGGCTTGGTGGAACGTCGCTGCGGAACATTCCAGGCAAAACAATACCATATACATGTGCATAGTACATCTCAAAACTTAAAGCTCATCCACTTTTGCACTGAATCCCGGAGTGGCGTTTGTGTGTCCACTCACAGCAGCCTTCACAGTGAGGTCAGCGTTTGCCTGGTGAGACACAAAGGACACTGAGCTGCAGGGTTCTCTCACAAGCTAACACTGCCTCAGGGTGCGGCTAGCGCCTGATGCTAACCCTCACACACACCCTTGACTTTACTCTCAGTACTGTGGGATAATGTCAAGGGAAATGATCTTCATGTTATTGGTTAGAATAAACTGGGCTAATTTTATATGTTGCACTGTTTGGTCTGCTGCTTGTTCAAATTGTTGAGATGTCTTTAGCTGCAAATAATGTAATAATAACATAAAAGTGAACTGAACTGAAACTGAAACACAAAGGGAACAGCCCTACCCAAAAATCAAACTACTCTACAAATTAAAATATTAAGAAGTAAAACCCAAAACAGAAGCTAACCAGCTCATATAGCACGTGTATCATGTAGCATAACGTGGTTGTTTTCAGTCCAAAATGCATAAAAAAATGTATATTCAACTAAACATTTAAATAACTTAGTGAATTATAAAGTTTCAGGAGCTGATTTTAAATAAAATTGTAGGTTAGTCATTAACACAGAGACTAGCCTCGAGCAAGCTTTTTAATATCTAATCTGAGTCTGTGGGAAAGTGAATGTGGTGGGCAGTCATTGTTGAGCTCCATAGGGAACCTCTCCAAACCTCCTCTGGTCTGAATATTTTTACATTATTTAAATTCTGTATTCTCCTAATGAAGATGGAGGTTCAATCAGTGGATGGGTGTAAACAGGAGGTCACTTTCATTTGACCTCTGAACTTTGACCCCATCTGATAGTCCTCCCAGGGGCCCAAGTGAGGCAGGTTGATGATGAATTATGGGACAGTTCTCTCATTCCTGTGTTCACAGCTCACTGCTTCGGTGGACTTTAGGACCGACCTCCATCTCTGCCCCCGGACACAGCGCTGTGTCAGGAGCCTCATTCACACGATTCATGATACCAGCTCCATCGCCTGGGAAATAGTTAAGACTTACATCAAGAAGAGAGATACTCCTATTATTTTGGTCACATTGTTCCATTGTCGGTCCAAAGGATAGCTAAAACTGGAGATTTACAACGGTGTTCACTGCACTGTAGACTAGACTAGACTAGAAGTTTATTATTATATTACCTTATAGTTGTCTATGTGATTTAAGTATATTTTTGTTAACTATTTTCAAATACTTAATACATTGTGGATTCATAATAGAAACACTTTCATTTTGCTTAATTCTTAACCACACTGTGTTTAAGTGACATTGAAGCTGGATCAGGTACCAAATACCTTGACTGGCAAATCCAAAATGATATCTCCCTGTATTTTTTATACAGATTGATATCAGTCTGGTCCCCACGTTCTCCATTGCCTCTCAAGCCTGGTCAAACGTGATCATGCAAGATTAGTTTTGACACATGTGGCAATGCAAGGAGAGCACAATTCATACATAAAGTAATTCAAAGTGCTTTACAGAATAAGAAAGACATTAATATCACAATACAACAAATCAAAACATAAATAATCACAAATAATCATCATAAAATTAACATTAAAGGAGAAAAATGCAGAATAAAAACCTTTCAGCCATATACACAGCTAAACAGAACCATTTTGAGCCTGGATTTAAATATTGTCAAAGTAGAGGCCTGTCTCACATCTTCAGGAAGACTGTTCCAGGTTTTAGCTGCATAAAATTGAAATTCTGATTCCCCATGTTTAGTCCTGACTCTGGGCACCAGCAGGAGGCTGGTCCCTGAAGTCCTTAGAGTGCGAGATGGTTCATATGGCACTAACATGTTGGAGATGTACTTTGGTGCTGGGCCATGGAGAGACTTGTAACAAGCAGAGCTGCTTTAAGTTTATTCTCTGAGCCACAGGAGCCAGTGCAGAGACCTGAGCACAGGACTTATGTGCTCGTACTTCCTGGTTCTAGCCAGGACCCGAGCAGCAGTGTTCTGGATGTACTGCAGCTGTCTTAACGCTCGCTTTGAGAGCCCAGTGAGCAGGTCATTACAGTAGTCTAACCTACTGGAGACAAATGCATGGATAAGTCTCTCCAAGTCTGGTTTTGACAGTATACCTTTGATTTACAAATAAATTCAAATTGATCTCACCTCAGATTTTAGTGCTTTGCTCATTGATTCTACAGAAATCCGTGATGTGTTTTAACCCCCTGTGATATTTTTTCCTTTATTTTTTTTGTTCTCCACACACACTGCAAGCTCTTCTAGATGTGACACCACCATCAGTTTCCAGCTGGTCCATGTAAGGTTTTGATCGGCTTCTTCTTTCTCTATATTTTATAGGCCAATGTTATTTAATACAGGTAGGGGCACTGAAATTAATATTGTTGAAATACTGTGAGTACAGAAATGATCCAATTCAACATTTACCTTTTAGATATTTAATGGCAAAGTGTTATCAATAAGAAAACTGGCTCTTGAACCCCATCTGGGAGAATCTGAAAACCACCAATTGTTTAACCTTGTTCGTGATTTCTGGATGTGAGCTGCATCTCCCATTCTTCTTGGAGCTTTGTGTTGCTGATTGGAGGAAGGTCTTTGTACAGCCCTGTATTCAGAATGTGATCCTGCCATTTGATATTAAACACTGCCGGTATTCAACCAGCACCAACTCGCTTTGCCATTATTGATCTTCATTTAAAGTATCCTCAATGTGAAACTAACCAACTAACCAACTAGTGCCCAGGTTAAACCAGCCAATCTCCTGTTACGTGACCTTCATCTGAACAACATGATGCACTGATCCCATTTGACTGATCCTACTGTGGCAATGTAAAGCTCCATTCAGCAGCTTATCATCCATGAAATCACCATCGGCAACCAAACCTAACCAAGGCTTTACCCGGCTACCAGCATTGACTTACACTGCGTCTACTGGCGTAAGTCATCTGAGGGGAAGAGCTGTTATCCAGATGTCATCTATTTTTAGCATTAGACAGATGGATGGGATAATGGCATTGTTTTAGCACCCAGATCAACAAGAAAAGCACTGAACAAATAGAGGATACGTTAATTACACTTTTACACAGACCTTTGGCAAGAAGGACCAATCTTGATGAGCTATTAATCTATGAAATGACTTTAGGTGCATTGCATTAGAACCAGTAAGTGACAATGTGTGAGTGTGTCCATAAGTCATTAAAATAATCTCAAATAAATAGAGTTGTGGGTGGGGATAGGAGGTAGATGAAAACAGATTTTTCCTGATGCTTCAAGACCCATTTTGGATTACTCAAACAAGCATGAATCAATCAAAATACATCTTTGTGTAAGACATTGATGAAGACTGGTAATGCATGCCAAAAGCTGTTAGTTTAAGGTAATTTTTGTATAATATGTCTGCTTTAAACATTTGGTACATCAGTTGTGAGAGGTATAATCTGGTACATTCTCTTTTCACTCACCGATGGAACCATGTGCACAGTGGTGGTTCTCATTAAAGTCAAAATATTCAGCTCCAGTGTCCCGAAGCCAATGAGCCACAGGCCAGAGCCGAGGAGGTGATGCAGTCTGCCACTTCTGCTGTCACAGTGCCAAACCAAAGTGGAGCCTCATACACACAAGATACAAATTGGTTTCTTAAAGTTGCAAAAGTATCTTATAATTTGTATTGTGTAAAATAACTACAATACAATATACTGTGATATGGGTATCAGAGTGTGTCTCCTTGACATGGGGGTTCCTTTGCAGTTCTTAGATTTGTTTTTGAATTAGTTTTGGCCACATTTTGGTTTTATTCTTTGTTTATACTTTTATAACTGGTTTAGCCCTTGTTTAGACTAACTGTAGTACTGTTATAAACCTGTTTTAGATCTGGTAGTATTGTGAAAGTCAAATATTTCTGTAGGTAGTACTTGGTGTGAAAAGAATTGAAAACACCAGAACATGCTCCATCCTCCAGCAAAGAGCTACTCACCAGGAACCCTGCTCAGATCTGAGTAACCCACTGCTTTTGCTGGGTTGCCCCATTGGCACAGGTCAAGTAGAAACAGGGGAAACATACATTTATACACTTTATTAACAGCACCTTTTCTGATACGCAATACAAACACAAATTAACAATCAACAGCTATTCTGTCTTGTGGACTACACTATTTTGAGATGATTTTCCTGGAGTATAATTTAAATTTTTAGCACAGCCTTGATCCCTGACCCTGAGTGTGTCATGTGAGGAGGTTAGCCTTAATGAGAAGAGTGTTTGAACAGTGAAGTGTAACTCTCTCCTCATGAATATACATATTAGTGCTCGGAGCTCTTTGTGCTGAAGAAGCCTTTAGTACGCACCAACTGGTCTGAGGGCATGGGAAAAGGTCATTAAAGGGCCCATATTACGCCTGTTTCTGATCTATGTTATAATGCTGTTTCCTTATCAGAAACATACCCGGAGTTGTGTTTTGTTTCATTCACACATGTTTAACACACAAACCCTGCATATTTAGGCTGAGTTCTTCTCTCAGTTTGAAAACACTCTTTTCCACCTTGTGATGTCATATGGTAATACAGGAAATGCTCCATACACCTTCACTAGAATCATTTGGATAATTTCACCTCTGGAATTGCCGGTCTCTACAGAACTAAAGGTAAAAGGTAGCTATTAACATGAAAACTACCTCTTCATTACATCACAAAGTGAAACAGAGCATTTTGAGCTTTGGAGATGTAGACATATTGATAATAAAGGATTACTCAAACATGTGTGAATGAAACAATACACAACTCCAGGTAAGTTTTTGGGGAGGTAACAACATGATAACATGGCTTAAAGCTCACAAGAGTCAATTTAGCATAATATGGCACCTTTAAGCACAAGGAATCTGGATTTTACAAATAATATTACACACAATCTACTCTTAAGCATTTATTTTGTGTCCAAGCTATGCAATGTCTACAAACTGATCAGTCCATTTGAATTGCAAAGTTTAGCAGGACTATGAGCCAAGCCAGAATAAATATAGGGACAATGGCGCCAGCAAACATGATGCAAAATGTTACATTTGTCCAATTCAATTTTTCCCACAGATCCGACGTGTAACTTGGCCATGTGGCGTCACGTTCATGTCCCCATGGAAAATTATTCTGCCATATCGTGGAACTTTCAAGGCAAAGCAATAGCATCTCCATGGAAACAAGCAGGTGGCAGACTCACCACCAGCAAAGTTACATAATGCACAGGTAAAACATAAAAAAAAACATTCATCTTTACAGCTAAATCAGAGTAGAGGACAGATTTTCTTTTTTTCGATTTTGAATCAAATTTTATACTGGCTGTGAAAACGTCTCTCATGTTTGCAGGGTAAAACCAAAGAAAAAGCTGCGTATATATAGAGGCTTGATGCATTGCAGATTAACCATTCTACATGTCAGATAAATTTTGCACACAGAGTAAACCTTGATAAAATATGTATGGTATATGTTTCTGTTGGATGTTTTAAATCATCAGCGTTTCAAAGTGGCTCATATCAGAAAGATGAAGTGCACAGCTGTGGTTGGGTTCACTCACTCAAGAGGATTGGTCATAACACAAGTGCTGCTGATATGACACATTCACAGTTTTTGGTTCTACAAGTCACTAAGGTAGACAGGTTTAGAGGGACTTGGCTTTGAGCTTGATTGAGTCTCTGATACAAAGTTGCATTTATTTGAACTTGGACTATTTACCATCTGGAGCAATTTGTACAGGCTGGGTCGTATACACTATTTAGAATCCTTTGTGAGTATTTTATAGTTGACTTTAGTTATCTTGTTTTGAGAAGTTCTTGTTTTAGTTTTTTTGGTGATTTAAATATGTTTGTGTTTCATTCATAAATGATCTAGTCCAGTAAATATCAAGTAGGCTTATAAGTGTAAAAAACTCCACTGGGACTCAACCGTTCGTTCGAAATAAGAAAATCTATTGAAAACTATTAAAAAGCTTAAAGATGTATTATGTAACTTTTCTGGTGGGGCCCTGCAACCTGTAGATCTCCATGGAGATAGATAACATCCCAGGCAAACAATAACATCTCCATGGTGACAAGCATGCAGGTGGCAGATCCTTAAAGTAACTCACAAAATCTAGTTCTACCATCTAAAACATCTTAAAAATTTAAACTTGTAGATATACTTTTTCTCTATTTTGCTGTGAGCCCATTCACACAGAAATCACACAGAAATACAGCTGTGGTGTAGTGTAGTTGTAGTCTAGGAATTGATATGGTGCAACATAAGACAATGAATAGTAATAGTACAAATTGTAGTATAAAGTATAGACGATGGTAAAATAAAAAACTGTCAAATACTGCATATGGTCAAATGTATGTAGTCTCTGTCAAACCCAATGCTGTGTGCAGCTAATATTCAATCCAAATGAGTGAGTGTCCATCATCTGGTGTTGTTCTCCCTGCAGCGCCGACACGCCTCAGAATGAATGCTCCCGCAGTAACATAAAGATGTGCTTGGTCTACTCCGTAATGTGCACATATGGCTCGACGCGCTGTAATGGACGCTCGGGGAAACATATGTATTATCCACTACTGACGCCATTCACATAATGACTGTCTCTGACTCTGGTGCTGTCGTCCATGTGGGCCCAAGTGAGAAAAGGTGAGGCTTTTAACAACAACAATACGCTATTTCACACAGCACTGTATTTGGTTTGATTTGAGCCATTTCCATCTTTATTATGTTGTTTTAGTAAATGACATGTTCAGTATTTTATAGTATTTCACTGCGTTTTCCATTTTCCATAGTGATTATAAGTGCATTATGTAACTTTTCTGGGGGAGAGTCCACCACCTGCTTGTCTCCATGAAACAGTAAAACATTAAACCCAGTAAGCTTGCATTTATTCAATTAGGTGTTTGTACTGCTCAAAAAGGTCTTGAAAAACATGCATTCTTACTGTGAGCGGAGCCGCCTCTCCACAGATCTGACCAGTACCTGATCTGCTTGTTTCTATGGAGATAAATGCAGATGTAGTTTAATGCATATATGGACCTAAAGGCAAAGCAATAATATCTCCATGGAGACAAGCAGATGGTGGACTAACAGATCAAGGTTGAAATTAGCTTCTTGGATTCATGAAATATCCCCTCACAGGTCTGTGGAGTATATCTACCTTTTAAACTCTGACCCACAGACTGTGTGCATAAATGGACATAGCTAACCTGCTAGCCGTCGCTTTCCAAATTGGAAGTGAGCATGGCTGCGCTTCCGGCTTCATCGACTCTGGCTCCAATTCACTTTGCACTGAAACATTATCACCCCTCTGTCTGTAACTGCTGCAGTGAGCTCGTCATTTTGGTCTTAAAATGTTTGTATTAACCAGCTCTACATGATCCTGGTATTTTTATTTCGCTATTGTGTGTAAATCAAGATCAAGAATATTAATAACAGACAAATCAAGTGTGTTCTTTTCCCGAGGTCGCCGCTAGCGTTAACAGGAGTGATTGACAGTGTTGCTAAATGCCCGCTCCCTGCTAAACCAGCGGTGCGGGCGGGAAGGAGCGTTACCTTCAACAGCCTGGCTCCAGATTGGCTCTTTGGTTGCTGTGATAACAAGGCTAGCAGCCCCATAACTGCTAGCCTCGGTGAGCTTCATTTGACTGGAGCCGAACGCTATGGGTGTGGGTTCACTCACTTAATCCACTTCTTTATACAGTCTACGCTCTGACCTCACAAATCCTCAAACTAAAATATCTAAAATATAATGCAGTTACACAAATGCACTGTAGATATCTGGTTACGATTGGGTTACAATAATTTGCTTAAAATTTCTTTGTCTTAAAATCTCCTAACACAAATCTACCAATATGCACAATATTGGACATTCTTGGGACAGTCTAAGTAGGACAATGACTTATTAAACCTTAGAAGACAGACTGAACGGTAAAAAAATACCTATACATCATATATAACACAGGCGATATCAATGAGAATGGCATTATAGTGTTCTGATCCTATGAGATTAAAAAAGGCACCATTTTGATTGAAGGATTTCAACTGCTGCCTTCTACTTTGTCCTTGAAAACATGAATCAGAGCCATGACTTCATCCTGGTTTTATTATGTTTGTATCATAAAGAAGTTGGCTCTAGTTCTGCTGGAAAGTAGCCAGTCTCAATCCTCTGTAGCTGTTTACAGATTTAGGTGACCTTACCTTGGCAACAAACCTCCAATCAGTTCTGTGGATTTAGAAACCAAAACTGCATGGAATTAGGACACAATTGTAATAGTTTTGTATGGCATAATTAACTAAACTTGGCCCGGGTATATCTCTCTGTATTTTTAGACAGATATACAGATTGATATGAGTCTGGTCCCCACGCCCTCATGCGTGCCAAGCCTGGTCAAACGTGATTGTGTAATCAGATCAGTTTTTTTCAGTGACACATGTGAAACGAAGGAGCTCATTGGTCACCTATGATTTACAAATCAAATCAGTGTAATGCTTCTCTCATTGATTCTGCAAAAATCATCAATGTTTTTCAGCCCCCTGTGATATTTTTTTCCTTTATGTTTTCCGATATGGACGGATCATGCGTGTCCCCGATTGGCTAGTCCACCTGTCAGTCACACCCATTTGAAAACAGGGAGATTCACCTGTGACCAGACTCACATCTTGAAAGTATTGGAGAAGTGTGTATTCTGGACCCCAGGCAAAATAACTACACCTTAACTAGCCTTAATAAAGCATGAAGAAAGTTAAAATAAATAATTAAGAATGATCCAGGCTTACTAAAAACTTCATTAAGAGGTTAGGTTAGGAGTTATGTTTAGGGTATTAAGTAATAAACAGTTACTGTGAAGAATGGAATAATGGTTCTTTTAGAGTTGGCATATTACAGACAGATTCCGGCCAGAGACCCTTTAATCAGCTTTATTTCTGTACAGCAGGTCATCATCAGCTTGTATACAGATATATTTATGCGTGTGCTGTAAATAAACAGAAACACAATAAAATATAATATTATTTCGGACAGTTACAAAGCCTGAATAATTCTTCATAAGTTACTTGTTCATTATGAATTAAGTCTTTGTTCATGCTTTATTTAGACCAATTAGGCGTAGTTATTATAAAGTACGATAAAATTTAAATACAGATACAATTTGCCAAATGTTTTTTAAAGGGCCCATATTATGCTATTTTTTGATCTATGTTATAATGTTGTTTCCTCGTCACAAACATATCTGGATTTGTGTTTTGTTTCATTCACACAAACCTTGCATATTTAGGCTGAATTCTCCTCTCAAATAGAAAACCTTGTGATGTCATGTGGTAAAGGAAGAGCTCCACTTAAACTCCACACACCTTCTCTAGAATCATTTGGATAGTTTCAGCCCTGGAACTGCCAATTTCTACCAAACAAAAGGTAAAAGGCAGCTGTTAACTTGAAAATTGCTGCTTCATGACATCACAAGGTGGAACAGAGCATGTTGAACTTTGGAGATGTAGATAGACTAAAGACAAAGGGTGACTCAAACGTGTGAATGAATGAATCAAAACACCACTGCAACATTCTAACATGGCTTAAAGCTCACAAGAGTCAATTTTGCATAATATAGGACATTTAAACTCAATTATGAATTGTTTGGCTTGCCTGTAACACTGTGCTTTGTTTGGATATTCCTGCTATCATCAAAAGACATGCATTTACACTACAGTAGCACTATTTCTCAGCTTTTCTTGTCTCGCTGTCAGAACTGGTTAGCGGAGACATGATCACCCAAATTACAGGAGGTATGTTGGCAGTTTGTGCACCTCCTGGTTGTTATGCTCAGGACCCTCCCTCTCTGAAATGACTCTAATCACACAGACCACAGTGCCACAGCAGCTAATGGCCACTTGTCCCAATCAGAGACATACTGTGACTGTGAGGTGATGGTGAAGTGTCTTGCTCAAGGGCAGAATGCACTTCAAGCAGTTGGTTCAAACAGTGAATTAACCCATTTCACCACTGTAACTCGATGCTACTGTTAGCTAGTCACTGGAACTGAGTAATTAGAGTCAGTTAATTTACAGTTACATTATTTGTTCATTTATTCTATTTAGGATATTGTGTATTATTCATTTATTACCCACTTTCTGAACAAATGTAATGTGATTTTTTTTGTTTTTTGTTTTTTTTCCACAGTCAAACATTAAAAAAACAACAAAAAAAAACAAAAAACAATATACAGTTTTCCAATACTGTATAAAGATGTGAGTCTGGTCACCAATTTTGTTGAGTTCAGATGGATGTGATTAACAGGTGGATTATCCAATCAGGGTTGGTTCATCCCCATCAAAACCAAGATGGCTGCTTATGAGGAAATTAAAAATAAAATAAAATAAAAAATCACATTGAAGATTTCGGCAGAATCAATGAGTGAAGCACTTAACTATTTTGTGTGTTTTGTTCAAAATGATGATGACCAATGAGCTCCTTCATTTCAAATGCGTCTGATTGCATGATACGGAATCAGGGGCACAACAGACAGGGCCTGGAGCATGGTTCAAATCCACAGAAATGCCATTATGAATGAGGCATCATAACAGTTCTATTACACTGCTATAACTGCTAAGACATATTTAACAGCATATTTAGATCACCATGTTACCCTTTATTGTTTTGAAAATGCTATATTCATACTCAAAACAATGTATAAACATGTTTTATAAGCTTCACTTTCATTTCTGATGCTCTGAGTCTCCCCTTCCTCTGCTCTGCGGGTTAAGTCACTCCCCCTTCAGAGCGCTATCACAACACAATCAGAGGTCATCCCGCTAATGAAACTACTGCACATCGGATCAGGTTTGGGCATGGATGACATAGACTTGCAGGCTGAACACTGGCTAACTGTATGGAGGGTTCAAAAAGGGCCAGGGAGAGATCACTAGATTACTCAAACATGCATGGATGATATTTTAAACCTCTCCAGGCATGTTTTTGATGAGGGAACAGCATTATAACATAGTAGCAAGCTCAAAAAATAATAGTTTGGCATAATATTCCTTCTTTAATGTACACTAATATACTGTTTCAATTCAGCTTTTGCCTGGCTGTTTAAAAAAAAAATAATCTGTGTTATTCTTCCCATGCTTGTGCGTTCCCGGCGCTGTATGCCCCACTTTACACCACACCGAAGAGCCTCATTAGCCTAATTAAAGCTGATTAACTCCCTGCACTTCTTCTATCAAAGCAACATTTCACACAAAAAAGTTTCTTGCCGTTTCCACATCTGCACTCAGTCCTCAGTAGCACTGATCATGGAGGAACCTACAGCACAAAAGGCCTTCCTAAGAAAAAGCTTGTGTCGCACAGATTCAAAAATATATAAATAATAGTGACATTCAAATAACAAAGTGTTGCCTGAAATGTTGGAAAAGCTTAATCAATTGAACAACAAACAAAACACAAGGAAAAACAAATCACAAATCTGCAATTACATTTTGAATATAGATAACAAAAATCCGGGTGCACCGTGAAGGCCTTGTTAGCCCACTTCCTCTGCCTTTTCTCGACTCATGGCTCACCGCACCTCCAAATATGAAATTCAAATTCTGTTCCAAAATCTGCATGTTTGTGTCATGTGTCAGGACGGCTCACTGCTCAGGACTGTGTAAAGTGTATTTTAGTCCTCTTCCATTGCATCATATGATTCTCATAATCCTAACAGTTTACGAGACACTAAATGAGTCAGTTTTGGTGCATTTATAATATTAAATATTATTATTACTTCTAAATAAAACTATTTTACTTTTATTAGACATGTCTGTACTTCTTTTATTAAGTCTTTTAGGGGTTGTTATAGTGACAGATTAAGCATTAAGCCAGATGCCTTTCCTGTCAAAATTACCCATTTAATGTTTGGAATACAGGAGATCAGGCTGAAGTGTCTTACCCAAGGACAGAATCAGCACAGACAGGCTTTGAACCACCAATTCTCCAGCTGATGTACACATGAAAAACTGTGCCCTCTTTTCAATTCAATTCATTTTTGTATAGCCCAAAATCACAACAGCAATCGCCTCGCAGGGCTTTACAAAATTGTTGTTTAAACCAACAGAAAGTAAAAAAAAATCTTCCATTCTCTTGCTATGCTCTACCTCAACCCCAGTCCTCTTGATTTAGAGCGTTTTGTGAC